>JAAGNO010005717.1:163295-190057 GCA_033439905.1 Ceryle rudis | reverse complement strand
CAGCTGCCCGGCGGGGATGAGCCATGGCTTCGGTGAAGGTGGCCGTGCGAGTGCGGCCCATGAACCGCAGGTGAGTGCGGCCCGCCACGGCCTTTCCCGCGTCCAGCGCCGGGGGGACTCCGCGGCCCCGGGCACACGGCTGTAGCCCCCGAGCCGCCGCTCGCAGGGGCTGCGCGAGGCTCCGGGTCCCCCCTGTGCAGGCGGTGACAGACATTACAGCGGTGGAAGCTGAGGGGGAACTGTGCCTGGGACTTGAGGGGTTTCTTGGTGCTTAGCTGGGAGCGTCTGTGTTTCCCGGGAGGCTGGGAAGTAGCTCCGCCGTTGTGCTGGAAGGTTGTGGGGCCTTTCTTGCAAAGTTCAGTCTGTCACGGTGTTAAGCGCTGGTTTGTCTGATGCGTTTTTAATAACGAAAAGTTTACTTGTGTGAAGATAGAAAATTATGGAGAGGCAAGGGCCTGCCAAGGCTGCACAAACCAGGCTTCTGAAATGTGAAGGAAAGCTACCTCATAGAGAAACTGCAAACTTTTCTACCTCCTTGAAAGGGATGTTGTCTAGTTTGTGTGGAACACCTGCTTTTGTGGATAAGCCACTATGGTAAAAGTTATTAGCTGGCTACTTAAGATTAAAGCATAAAAGAGGGAGTCCTCCCCCTATTTAATATGCTGACAGGAATTTATCACCCACTGCCTGAGATGTGTCCAGGAAAGAAATAGTTTTCTTTGGTGAAATAAGTGGATAATATGCACAACAGAGTTAATTTTTAATGATGACATTTAAGAACCATATCTAGAAAATGGTCAGATTCTCCTGGCAGTGCTGTGACTTCTTCCCTCCTTCTGGAATGATGTAGCCAGTTAAAAAGACAAGTGTTATAAAAGCACAGGCAGCTAATCAAGCTCCCACTCTTCCTTTCACTGTTTCAGTAAAATTTGCCAAGTTCTGAAAGTCAGTCCATACCTTGTGATTTTCAGTGAGGGGGAAAAATAAACCTTATGAAAATAGAGTTGCTGAAGCTCACAAAGGGAAAATATTGGAGGTTACTTTCAAACAGTTTAGGCAGTTTGGTGGAGCCAAGTGGTTAGAGGTCACCTCAGTTTTATTTTGAGAATCTCTGACAACAGGTAGCATAGGTCTTTATTGATAAGACTTGTTATTGGGAGTGTTTTGGTAGCACGAAGAAGTTTTGTTTGCAGACTAGAACCGTGAAGAGACAGAAGAGAGAGGGAAGTGGAAAGCATATAGCAGAAGGGGAAAGGGCTGGTAATTGGGGCAGGCAGTGGAAACCCCAACTGATAAAGTGGAAGTCTGCAAGTGTTGCGGCAAAAGAATATTACAAACAATGACTCTGAACCTCGTGTCTAGAATACACATGGGAACTTGGATGGGGCTACCTCAGAGCGTACCTAGGAAATGATGAAAATTGTGATAGGATGGAAAAGAAAGAGCAGGGCGGGCAGAGGCCTGATGTGATCAATACTATCTTTGACATACTGAGTGGCAATGCTTGGGCTGCGAATGAACTTACTCTGCCAACTGGTAAGTGTCTGACTATGACAAGTGTAGAGCTCTACACCTGGGGAGGAGTAACACCAGGCACCAGTAGAGGTTAGGGGTTGCCCTGCTGGAAAGCAGTTCCAAGGAGAAGGACCTTGGAGTCCTGGTGGGCAGTTAGTTACCCATGGGACAGCAGTGTGCCCTTGTGGTCAAGAAGGCCAATGGTATCCTGGGGTGCATAAGGAAGAGTATGGCCAGCAGGTCAAGGGAGGTTCTCTTCCTCCTTTGCTCTGCAGTGGTGAGACCACATCTGGAATGTGGTGTCCAGTTCTGGGCTCCCCAGTTCAAGAGGGACAGGGAAATACTAGAGAGAGTCCAATGGAGGCTACAAGAATGATGAAGGGACTGGAACATCTCTCCTGTGAGGAAAGGCTGAGAGCCTTGTGGCTGTTTAGCCTGGAGAAGAGAAGCCTGAGAGGGGATCTTACTAATGTCTGCAAATATCTGAAGGGTGAGTGTCAAGTAGAAGGGACCAGTCTCTTTTAAACTGGGTTAAATTTAATTTTGCATGTGTCTTTAAATTTGCCTTGGTTTGTTCAAAGCTTAATCATATAACGCAGCTTATTTCATGAGTCATTTTTAATTAGAGAAGACAGAGTTAATGAATGGTTATTGGTAAGGCTTCTACATTATGGAGCAGTTGCTCTGTGTGGTGTCATAGCACTGCTAATTGTGTAATAAGTCATAAACATGGATCTTGCAATGAATCATGTGATAGGGAGGGGGTTGTTGTTTAAGGATTTCTTGCTGTTCCATTGCTTAGATAGACGACAAACTTTAGTTTTCTTTTTCTCTCCTTCTGCTGTGATTTGTTTTTAGCGTTCTCATTCTCTGACTTGACCTGGAAGGAAGGAAGTTGTTCATTTCCGTGCTGTTGTCAAAGCCCTTGATCATTCTTCTTAAACTAGTTAGCATCCCAAATCATGTTAGACCAAGGTTACACTAGAGGTTTTTGAATTATATCTCTGGATAATGTAGTAAAAATGATATCTAATGGCCTTACAGATACTGCTTTGAAACCAGCTGTGTGAGCTTAGAAAGTTCAGTTACTTGGTGGGTCTCCAGCTATCCTTTGGCTTCCTTTATTCAGTACTGAATTTCAATGACAGCATTTCAATCTGTGCTTATATTTTGATGTTTCTGTCAAGTGGCTAAAAACCTGCCATCTGGAGAAAGCTAGGTGTTGTTCTTTAAGTAGAAATCTTCAGGGAGGTGAGGTTGGGTAGCTGATGTGTTTTGCTCTGGCAAGTTAATGGTTTTGGTCACCATTATTTCGAAGGTTCGTTTTTCCAAGAGTCACTAGAAGCATTCATTTATTGTCTTAGAATTTGGAGGACTTGACTGGAGAATCTCATGTCAGGTGTCATAAAATGCAGTTTCTCATCAAGATCCTGCCATTCCTCAGAGTGGCTGCTCCTGGGCAAAATGATGGGATTGTAGAGAAGTGTAATTGGCTCTGAAGCACTTCTCTGGTCACTTACTGAACAGGTGACTTTGGGTTACTGGTTACTAGTCACTGCCTTCTGCATAGTGTGAGATATTTGGGATCCTGTTAAGCCTAACCTAATTCTGGCTCTCTCTGTTGTATTATGCATTGCATCTGCAAATAAATATGTCGCTTTATGTTTATCTCTTCAGAGTTTTTAAAGAAGAATGAGGAGCTAACCTTTTTTTACTACCATTTTATGTCACATTTTCTCTTCATGGAAACTAGAATTCAGTTAGTGCTCAGGAAAACCACTTTTATACTACTTTTGTCAGTTGAATAAAACCACCTAAAGTATGCTAAATAAAAAAAACCCTGTTTTGATATTTAGTAACGGAAATACCAACTTGATTCTTTCAGATACTATCACTAATTATTGTGCCCCTCAGTTTCTTACACCTGGTAGCTCTCTTCTATTTGCCTTTTAATTCATGAAGATGAAAAAAAAGCATTTTTGCTTATTTTTTAACCTTTTTCATCTGTTTCTTGCATTTTCATAAATTGTCTGAACCAACTAAATGAGGGTCATACGATGATGACCTTACAAGCAGAAGATGCAGCTGACACCAGAACGTGGATTTCTGCTGCAGTAAGTTGTTCTTCCCTGTGCTTATCCAGTGCTCTGGGTATTTTAAAATGCTTATTTAAATGATCGGTGTCGACTTTCCCACAGCTCTCTTCTTATTTGCAATATAAGGAAATAGGAATTGCCATTCGATTTGATTTTTAAAGGATAATTTTTTTAATGCTGCATGCACGTGCTCCTTGGATTTGTTCTCCAAACATGAGTAACTGATGAGGATGGTGGAAACGTGGGTCCTTGCCTATAGTTCTCTGCGTGGTTCAACAGTCATTCACAGTTACCGCATGAAGATTTGACAGCTTTTATGTTTGATAGTGAGGACACAGAGGAAAATATGTTTAATTGCTTAGAGAAGACTCTGGGATTTGTTTGGATTAAAAGCCATGCCACTGTTTATACTTTTAATCCACAATTATGTTCTGCACAATTATTCATTAGACATAAGGGTGGCCCTGTTGGTTTTACATTATCACACCTCTCAGTTATGCTTATAAGTCTGTAACTCCTCTGTGTGCAGAGCTGGAGTCACAGTACCGTGGCAAATTTAGGACCGACAGTATATTATCTTTAAAAATAACCGATTGCACAATCCGAGCCTTAGTATCAATAGCAGGGTTTTCATCGGCTCAAATTAATATAGCGATGCAAAGGACAGAGATGTAAACCAAGCTGTTTCATTTTACAGAGAACGCGTGACTGGAGGCTTTTTGTAGCAGCAAAAAGAGATAAACAAGTAAACAGTGAAGAGCCAGCTGAAATCCTGAAATCTTAATTTCCTTTCTGAATGTTTACAAGCTATTTAGGGAGGAGCTTATTGGGAGTTGGCAATTCATAATTAACTATCCACGCTTTTTAGAATAGAAGTGAAGCAAAAGACAGACATGGAGAATATAGTCTAGAATTTCCAATACAAGGAAGCAGGGAATGAATCGGTGTCTCACGATGAATTGCTGTGCCTAAGGTATAGGTTACTCTTGTATATTTTTCATTTTCATGAGTTTATGGTGTTTTGCCAAAATGTACGTAACGTCAGCGTAACGGGGGTAGAGGAAGAAAAGATGGGAGAGGTTACAAGCAAGGACACCTCTGGTTAAATACCATATTTTCCTCCGGCGCACGGTGAAACTTTTGGTGAATCTGTTTCTGAGCACTGATTGTTGGCTCTTGCTCTTAAGAGGCATCCAGAGTGATAACAGAAATACAATTTGGAGCTTAAATATGGCCAAGTGTTGCAATACAGTTGCTTTCTGAACTACGGTGCCGATGAGGATAAAGCCATTGATCAGCGAGCCGATATTTCATAAGATAACGTATTTCTTACGTTAACTCTTGGAGCTTCCATTTTAATAGTGGTGCTTGTGATTTGTTTTATAATCATGTATGATTTCTCTACTATAAAAAGAAGCTGAAAGGATAGATGAGGCTCTGGTGTGCCTGGGGTGAATGTACTTCTCTCTTGTTTCTGCGTTTATCTGTGGGTGAGTCTGAATCCAATAAAAATCTACTGTGATGCTGAGTTGGCAAGATAAAAACCTTCTGAATGTGACTTTTTTTGCCTCGGCATATTTTGTGTCCAAAATGTTGAAGCCATTTAATGACCTCTGCCAGATTTTTCCTCATGGAAAAGTCTTCAGAGTAGACACACTTCTCTCTATGGAAGTAAGCTAGGCATTTACGTATATACAAAGACCTTCATCAGTGTGCTACTTCTGTCGTTAGCATTGGACTGGTGCTTAAAGGTGTAGACAGTGATCTGAGTTCTTGGATCATGCCAAGCAGATACTGAGAGAAATGGAATTTTTTTAAGTTTTGTAAGGCACCTTAAGAAATGTTTTTATTTTCTATTTGCTATCTCTCACCTCTTCAAAAGAAGTGACCAATAGGAAGAGCTTTATTCTGCAATATAGTCATGCGTACCTTCTCAGGAAAGGTCCTGTAATACAGAGAGGACCAGAAGAGTGAGCATCAGCATGACAATGTACATGTCATCTCTCCTTAGTAGTCACTGCCTTTTACATGACCTAAGTCAAGATGTGCTTAACAGATGGGTTAGGGTTGGCCATGGCTTGGTGATACCCAGTAGGTATGACCAGGTTCTTGGGTGGGGTGGAGAAGAGTGGGCTGCTTCATTCGTTTGGCTTTGGCAGCTCAGCACGGTGAGGCTGCCAGCCATGAGAGGGCACAAAAATTTACTACTTGTTCAGTTGGGAGGAAGAAGTCTGATCTGTGTTTCTCTATAGGTGAAAGGAAATGATTGGGCTGTTGGTCCATGGTTTTGTTGGTACTTGACCAGCACTAGGGAGAGCTCTGCTTTTGAAACATGCCAAGAAGGTGTGGTGTTTGACCACGGACACCACCAACAAATTGTGACACAAACATTTGCAATTACGTAAAAATGCCCTCAAAGATGATAAAAGTCTCAGTGATGGTAGCTTATGGCTGTTATTATTGCTGTCTGTAGTTTTGGAATGAAGATGCAATTGCATCTGGGAAATACATGTGCTGTGTATTGTAAGGCTTCTCTAAATGGTATCTATGTGGATTATATATCTGGGAAAGGGGTGTAAGCTGGGTTCTAAGGCTGCAAGCAGTTTAAAAATTGAGGAAAGGCTGGTGAACCTGCCGATGAAGCAAATGTAGAGGAACAGCTCGCACACAGCAGAGTGACTTGAGCTTGTAAGGACTAGAAAAGAAAAAAAATAGAGACAAGCCTGGTGGGCTTACAGAAAAGTCTTGGCTGTCAGTGGCAAGAGGTGATGGAAATCTTATATAGTAGCATGGGCGATGGCTGGGTTTTTAATTTTTTTTTTTTTTTTTTGGCGTAATGGTAATTAATTTGGGTTCGGTTATATAGGAATGGAAGAAACAGTGGGGTGGGGAGAGGGGAAGGCCAAAGTTATTTTACTCAGAAGTGTAAGGAGAACATTGCAAGTGTAAAGCAGAACAATTGTTCTCCTGGAACTGAAGTTGCAAATGGTCCAGCCCAGTGTTCCCTAAAGGGTGGTAAAATGCAGTAGAGGACAGCTGTGTTAAGGAGTGGGGTCTGATGTGAGCACGGCCTTTGCAGAAATGAAAGTTCAAGTCAAGTAGAGAAGCCAACACCAAGGATGATAGTTGCCTGGGAGTTTAGGTGCCACAGGTCAGGATATTCTAGAAAAACTTGTTGAACTCTCCTTAGGCTTTTCCACAACAGCAAATGTCAGCAGCATGGAAGCAAGCTGAAACTTGGGAGTACCAGCAGTAGAGAATGACAGCACTCTCTGGTGGTTTGTTTCTCTAGAGTTTCTCATCTCTGTTAAAGTAAGTGGTCTTTGAACACCAGTGGCTTGTCTTCCTCTTCTTTCTGTGCAGTTTCACTCTGTGGTTAATCTTTGAAGGTCTTCCTTTTGGAAGCAGTGAATTTGAATGTAGGAGTCTGCTCCAACCACAGTGCAGTTCTTGTTTGCAAATATATTGCAGAGGCAAACACTGAAGCTGTAGTTGGTACTTCCCCCAGCAAGCCCCTGGGTCAATATTTCATGAAGTCTTGTTTCTGGAACCTTGTTATCTGAACTGTGTTGGAAAAGATCAACAAAAATTATGGGAATCATCGGTTCAAAAAATACTGAGCTACGTGTGTACTCTGTGTGCTATGACTACTGGCATGGATTAGGAGATGCAAATCTAGAAATGTTTACAGGGCTTAAATGTTTAAAAAAAGGAATTAAATATTTAGTTATGGCTTCTTCACAGTATCTTTGGCGTAATGGAATGAAGCTAATAATGGATCTGCTTAAAAGGTATCTAAGGAGTTCCTGCTAATGAGATAGTGCAGGTTGTGGAAGTGTCTCCTGAGGGGAATGAAAGCCCAGGCAGTTCGGAAGAGCTAATTCCTTTGAAGAAAGTCATTACAGGAAATGAACTTGCTTGAATGGAAAGGTGAGAGTAGACCTGGGTGACTTTTAAGTAGCTCCTGTGCTTGCTGTTCTACCTCTGATCTCCTCTGTGGTGGTTTTTGCACAGATTTATACATAGGAGAGAGAATAAACAGGGGTATAGAGTTCTTAAAGTGGGAGTCTTGCTGTTTTCGTGTATCAGGCAAGATATATGAGGGAGAGAGAGCCTCAAGTGCAGAGCATTATGCTTATGTTGGTGAGCAGCAAAACTGGAGCAGATCTGACCACTGCAGAAGATGCTCTGAGGAGTTCCAGCAAAATGTTGGGTTCCCATTAACTGGAGAGTTAATGACTGGGACTGTGACAGTTAATCTTGCATAAACTTTCCCTCAGAGACTGGGAAGCCCCCATATAGCCCCTGTTTACAAGTGCTTATTTTTTTTTCTGTGCTTTATAGTGCTTTAATGCAAATACTTCAAAAGTTTTTCAGGCCTGTGGGATTTGTCACAATCGCTACCTTGTTTTGTCTGTCCCCCTCCCTAACATTGAAGAACAAAGACCTTCCAGTGCCAGTGGGACCGGAGCAGTGTGGGCGTGTGTGTGGCAACTTGATGAAACTGGCCTCATTTACCATTTCTAATCCCCAAAACTTTATGTTCTTAAGCATTTTGAACTTAAGGACCTAGTTTTAGAATAGCTTTTCCTAGTTCATTTCAGTATTATCAAACACATTACCAGGTTCCCTAGGCACATTGTATCACTAAAATGATGAACAGTAAAATACTTTCAAACGCTTCTCTTTGTTGAGAGCTCCCTGAGACCAGCAGAGAAAAAGGGAACGAGCCTCTCCATATGGTAGCTGTTCTGATGAAACAAAGTGAGAAAAAGGTGAGTCTGTGGCATTCTCAGGCTTTGTTTACTTGAAATTAAGACCGGTTTTGAAATAAATGGGATTAGCACTCAGCTGTTTTAACCTAACTGAGCTCTTGGACTTGAAGACTCTTAGAAGTCTGAGTATCTGAAAGGCAGGTATTGTTGGTAAGAACAGCTGACTGCACTGAAGAGCAAAGTCCTCTGTTTTGCAGTAGCTATGAATACAAAGCCAGGGTTATTCATTGAGAGAGGGCTTTTCAGAGTTATCTAACAGAAAGAAGGCATACGTGGCACTTGGCATCTGAATTGCTGATGAGCCATAGTTCTTATGGTCGAAGACGCCGATGCTTCGAATGCTGGCTTTATGAAGACTCTTCTCCAAAGAGTTTATAGTGTAAATACAAAGCAATGTGAGAGCCAGAAAACCTGGAGTACACCCATCATTTCTTTTTCTGTATGCCTATACATCTGAAAGATATTTGTATTTAGATAACTGAAATAATGTGTTCAGTCCAGATTGCTTGTACATGTCTTGGGTGAGAAAAAGAATGACAGAAGAGCAGCCTTATGGATTACTTGAGGGGCTTATAGATCTGTGAGGCCAAGCACTATTTTTTTATTTTTTAATTTCTAATTTGAGGACCTCCTGCCCCAAAAGACAAAGGTACTGTAGGGAAACAGTGTAATTGTTTTTAGAACTGTGCTTTGCTGTACACAAGAGTTTAAATCAATACTGTATCACTTGGAATAGCAGGAGTAAAAGAACAAATCAGAAGCAAGATATTGAAACCAAAAATAATCACATGAACTAAAATCCAGGAGTCCTAGAGCAACTTCATAGCGTCATGATGGTTTCAACAGAATACCAGGATGTCATTCAAATCAACTTGGTTGTGTCTGAGGTTGTATTTTATGTTGCTTCTTCCAAAGATTGGCATTTGCTATGGTTGGTTTGTTTGTTTGTTTTTTTTTTTTTTTGAAGGCTGACCCCAGAAATGTGTAAGAGGGAGTTCACACATTGATATCTTAAAACTTAGCTGTGCAAGACTAGTTATTACTGACCCTGGTCTGACATTCCATCTACACAGACAAAGCAGAAAAGTCACTGTTGAGATAGTCTGCTAACTGAGGATGAAACACCTTTCGGGTGGTTTAAGTTAGCTGTTGCTGATGGTTAAGCATTTTGCTCAGGTGGCTACCTACCTGACCTGACCTGTTGACAGGTGAAGTCTACCTGTAATATTTAAAATAAATATTTAAAAAGCAGGTCAGGTTTATTGTGGATTTATTGTGGCGACCAGCCTGTATGTGTTCTCACGGCTGTGCATAATTCCCCCCCGAAAGGTAGGTATCATTTGACAGAAGACAGCACAAGGACACCTGTACATTCATTTTCCAGGAGAGCCTTACTGCTGTAGATTAAACTGTTGCCTTTCAGTAGTGTTGGTAAAACATACTCTCATGGCTAAAGGCATCTAATCGAGGTTGTCCTTCATACAAGAAGTGATATGTGTATACTGGTATATAAACGAAGGGAATACTTTTGCTTCATGAGATGTACAGGATTTCTTCTATTTCTCTGTTCTCTGACACTGGGTTTATTTTTCTGGTTTCAGCTGTGCTGTGAAGAAAATTCTGGGAGTAGCAGAACTCTCTCAATTATTTGCAAAGTTTTCCTGTGTTTTTATAAAACCGATGCCACAAAAGTGAACAGGGGTATCGTTAGAAGTGTACACTAACAAATTAGCAGGATTACATTGATCACAGAAAACCAATACCCACACAAAATTTGCTTTATGACAAAATTTTCTTTTAAAGTACCAAGGATATGCACAGTTTCTTTCTCTTACGGAGACACAATCACAATTGCATCCACAGAAAGCTGTTCATTTTAACTTCAGTCCCAAGGATATATTTTTTTTTTTTTCCTGTTTTTTTGTCTGGCTTCTTGAGATGTAGCTCGAGAGCTGGCACAGCCTGTCTGTCAGTCAGTCTGGTCTAACAGCTTTTGAATCTGTTGGACCACATCAGATGGATCGGAGACCTTGGTAGAGGAGCTGCATTGTTCAGAAGAACAGGTGGCTGTAGAGTCATCTGAAGAGCTCCCCCGAAGGTGGAGCATCCCTTACCAGCTATCAGAGGATCCACCTAGGAACCTCCCCTCAAACCAAACCTGAATGACTTTTAGACTATATTAATGTAAACATGGCTTCAGTCATTTAATTATGAGCATGTAGCCATCTCAGCCAGCAGCATGGGGTCACTTGGAGCTCAGGTTATGCTGGGCTATTGCCCTGCTATGGAGACAACTGTGATTTTTATGCAGTGTAATGATGTAGTACCAGTAACTCAAGCCACAGTGGATTCCCAGAATCTTGTGATTAAATCCTATGGCTTGTCTTGTTCTGATTTTAGGTCTCGGTCAACATTATATTGAAACTATTTGTTATTAACATTTATGGAAAAAATCAGTTTAATGCAAAGGGTACTGAAGTTATATTATATACAGACCACCATATTTATGTTTTTAACTACACCTAGATGTGGAATTGCATTGAAAAAGATGTACTTTGCAAAATGATTGAATAAGCATCGAAGAAGTTAAAAAAGCAGAAACGCAAAACCAAACAAAAACCTCCAGTTAGGAAAGAGAAAATGTGTGATATCTCAGATTGCACCAACTTTACTTTTCCTGTCGTTATAGAAGTAAAGAATTTCCTGTGCAGGAGATTTTTTTGTTTGACTTTTTAAAGCATATGATTGAATTGAACATTCATTCTCCTTTTAAAAGTTACTCAAAGGAAAGTGCTCTTAGTCTGTGTAATTCAGTGGGACATCAGGACAAATGTACACTTGGTACATTACCAAGCTGCAAGAAAGAGACAAGTTCTTCCTGTGACATACTCTGTTCTTATTTTTCAGTTAAATCTACCCTGAATTCTTCTGGTCATTAAGCAACCCTCGTGGTTTCATGTTGTGACCCTAGAAATACACCTGGATAGAGTGATAAACCAAGAAATCTGTAACATTCACTGTGCCTCAAACGCAAACGTAAGAAGTAGCAGGCACTTTGCTGAAAAGAAAAGCTGTTAAGCATGGTTGAGTTGCTTTTACAAGTGCTCAGACTATGTTTTTTTGAGTAGTTGAAAAACAAAATTGCCCATCTGCTCTTCAATATTACCCTTTTCCAAGAGATGTTCTGTTAGATATTTACAGTTAAGTGAATTTCCAGGAGTATATTTGACAAAGCCTCTTATTTTCATACAGAGGTGCTCTTCAGGCAGGTCAGGTAGTGCATGTGGCCTTGTCTGCATGGCCTTGGAGGCTTGCTGTAGTGGTCTTTTGAAACACTCTTTGGGAAAACTGATTGCACTTTCTGTCCTGTCCTTTTCTGGTTTTCCCCTCCCACCCCCCAGATGAAATGTGCCTCATTCTTTCTGTTCTTGGAGTTGTGTCTGACAGGTATTATGGTAATCACAAGTGATTCCCGTAGTATCCACTTAATGGAAAACATAACATTAATGATTTTCTAATGGGGTAAGCTATAATAAATGCTGTAGTGTCCGAATAATACAGAGCAGATTAATTAAAAGGCACTGTTTAAATTATTGAACCTTCCATTGAGGGACCTTAAAGAAAGGAACTTCAAGATGAACTTGGAAAAAGACCAAACACATTTTGCATGGCTGGAATAGGGATTGTTCTAAAGCTTGTTGATTTATATTTGAGGTGACAGTGCTTTTCCATGTTCTCCTCCCTTCTCTCTGTGGGAGGTTCTTCAGAAAGTCTTGTGGAGTATGGGGTAAGTGACATAATGAGCAAGGGTCACGGCAATTTGCCTTGAAATCTGGAGATACTGGTAACATTTGGGTGCCTGTAGTGTGATTTCAACGAGATGCCCATGGAGGTGCAAAAACTGCTCTGGTCCTTGCCCTGAAAATAAGCAGGGGGTGTAAAGGAAAGAGGAAAAAAAACTTGACAGGGAGATACCTGCATTGGAGCTTCTTCCATGAAGCCGTTGTGTTTTGATATAGCTGCTGAATCATCTTCAGTTTGGGGCAGTTCTTCATAGCACACATGCCCCTTGTGATGAAGAGAAATTATTAGATAAATGGCTTACTCTGGCAAAGTTCAAGTTATTCCATTACAAACAAGTATACGAGGTCTTTTAAATGTATCTTGGTACTAATATTGATATTATTTATATTAAAATTAAGTGGCAGTATTATTTGAAGTAGTTTTTCTGAATTTTTTTTTTTTCCTTTCTTTTCTTCCCCCCCTCCCTTCTCTCCTCTTTGTAATTGCTGGATGATGAGCTGAATTTAGCAATAGTAGAGGGTTAATAACAGCACTGGCCTGATGTATTTCCTGATGTCTGCGCCAAGAAACTCGCCTGCTTGATCACTTTGTAGTTTGGTTAGGGGCCACAAGATCACGGGTTATAAATTTCCTTCCCTTGTGATCCTGGAACTCCACATGGTGTATGAAACAGCAGCAAGAGCAGCCTGGAGGCTAGCCCTAAATGCTGCCATGTGAGCAGATTGGGCTTGGGGGGAAGCAAGCTTTCTTAAATCATCAAAGCATTGTCAACTGGTTTTGGCAGCTGGACCCTTTACATTGCTTTGTGATGAGGGGGGTGGAATTTGCTGGGGCAGAGCCTGTGGTTAGCGGCTGGGGCTTGTCTTTAGCTGAGGTGGGGCTAGTGGTTCCTTTGGATACTGGAGGAGCAGCTGGTTGCAGTAGGGTTCTAGACCAGAAGGGTGCCCAGCACTACAGTACAGCTGTTTACAGCCTGAACCTTCCATTCAGGTGGAACTCAGAATCAAAAAGTTTTGAAGGGGACTCAGCCAGCCCCTGCAGAACTGCATGAAATGAATGCTCTGCAATAACAGGCAATTTTTTTGTTTGTATGGGATCCTCTCAAACTCTTTATGTGTACAATAAATTATATTTGTCCGTCTCATATTAAAATGAAGATTTAGTATTTGATTCCTGTTAATTCTTTTCACTTGTTTCAGGTTGGCTTATTGATACTGATCATTGTATTCCTGTTTCAGGTTGTGCTCTCCCTCTCCCTTCCCCTACATAAAGGCAAAACTGTATGAATTTTTTTTAGTGGCTAATATTTTTTTTTTGTTTTATTTGACATCCTCATGCTTTAATACTATCTAGTTATATTATTATCAGTATTATCACAAAAATTAATGACAGTAGGCTTCTCAGAATGTTGTGTAGTTAATATACGGGTGTTAGACTTTACACATTTTCTATCAGTTTTCCATTACCGAGTAGCTTTAGGTTTTGTAACGTGGAGAGCTGCCTAAATTAAGGAAAGAAAACACCAATATGTTTTATTATTTCCCCTCACATACTTAAAGCATGAAGAATTCCAGACTAAAAAGGAGTAATTCTGTCCCACGATTCCTCCCACTTGGAGTCCTTCCAAACTTCCTAGAGGAAGCAGGTTACAAACTATATTTGAACAAGTTTTCATAGCGAGATAGACATTTAATTTGGCCTCATTACTTACTACACCTTCACTGAGCACATAGTTACAGACAGGTAGAGAGTGTTGAGGAAGCAGGATGAGTTGTAGCCATCCACAGGCTGCATTCCTGCCAAGCCAAAAGCTATTTCCTACTGAAAAACACTCATGGAAACTCCTCCATTTCCCACTTTATTACCTGTAGCTGGATTTTAGTATTTCAGTCTCTTAAGTGTAGATGTAGTAAAAGCTGCTAAGGATGACATGGAAATGACTGAGGCATCTCTTAAGGCATGCCTCTAACATTTTTTTTTTTTGTGGTCGATCTACATCCAGTTGTATAATGAATGTTTGTTTTAATTATTACAATTATATATTTTATTAGCTTAGAAAATAATGTGTTGATATTTAAATAAGAGCTTTTATTTGCCTAATCTTTATTCATTCATGTAGATTTTAAAATGGCTTTTGCTTTTCTTTAAAATTTTTACTGGAAAATCAAGTGTGAATAGAGGGTGGCTGCTTAGTCAGTTGGAGAATAGAGCTGGGTGATTCAGTGCACCCCAAGGAGGAAAATATCACACTGAAATCCTGAACTGGGGTCTCCTATTCATAGGAAGAAGTTTCTCACTTTCATTTTGGGTTGGTGCAGGCAGATAGCCAGTAATCACTGAGATACCATGCAATTTATTGCTTTAAAACGCTCTACTTTCCTTTGCACCAGTTGGGCACACCAGTTTGTCAGGTGATTTAGCAGATGGCTTTGGAACAGGCGTGTCTGTTAGCATTTGGGGAGCGAGGGTTTCGTATGGCGTATATAGTAATCTTCCTCTTCTGGCTTTTTTTTTTTTTTTTCCTTTCGTCTGCATGTTTTTAATAACACAGGAGATGTTATGCTCAAGGTTGTCATTCAAGAGCAGCCTGAGTTACTCTTCTGACTAACTATAATGAAATCCTGTCTCTAGTAAGCAGGTTGATACATGCTGGTTTTAGACACTAACAATTCTTTTTTGTGATAGTTTTGGAAACAGTCAGAGGCAGCTGGTGTGAAATAGATGCGGGGGCATGAAAACACTGATGCAGAATTGGACTTTCTTTTTTTTTTTTTCCTTCCTGAAATCAATTCTGCTCTGAGAAGCAACAAACCTGTGTAACATTCCCTTGGTAGCAGAGCCTTCCTCCTGCACTGCCGCGATGCATCACAGCTCAAAAAAAAAAACCAAAACATTGGGTCCTTTATTTCTAAGAGTTTTAAAACACTGGGGTTTTGTGGTTTCAATATTTAGTCCCCGTTACTAAGGCTACATGGGTAAATGGGAACTGCTGCTCCTAAGGCTGGTGCTTATCTTGTGATGTTCTGTTTTGCAGTTCCTTAGAGCCACGTAATTGACTTCACTGGGCTTTGGATCAGAGTACTTCAAATTAAGAACAAACCACTTAATTGACTTGCAGAGTCGAACTTCTGAAGCAGGTTTTCCCCCAAGCTGCTGCTCTCTTTCTAGATGAAGGGGTTTGGCGACAAGCCCAAGTACTTCAAATATATCCCATAGCAATAAATAAACATTGGTCACAACAATAAAAAATGAAATAAGAAGGAATTCACTTGATAACTAACTGTGGCAAGCAACCTGTTGAGTGGAAATACGACTGTGGATGATTGTGATATGTTTTATGTAACATACTCAAGTGGTTGTTTTGTGTTTTGTTTTTGTTTTTTTCTTCAGGGAGAAAGACCTTAATGCAAAGTTTATCATTTCAATGGAAAAGAATAAAACAACAATCACAAATTTAAAGGTGAGTAAATACAATCTAAAAAAGGAAATCCTAACCAAATAGCTGCCAAAATATGACGGGACAAAACACTGGTGCTTACTGCATTGTGGAGAACAGCCCTTAGTTTTTAAAATACAGTGTTGTATAATCTAATCCTTTGTGGAAACAGGTTAAACTGCTAGCTTACTGCACTGCATTGTTCTGCAAACAGAACAATGTCTGTAGGCTGTATCTCACGGGTTTTTAAAGGTTTATCACTCTGCTCATTACTTAGTTGGAAGATGGAAGCCAACAACAGAAGAGAGGTACGTTCTTGGCAGCTCTTAAACCTTTGCTTCATCTGTCGAAGTAGTCTTCTGGAATTCCTATGAAATGAACTAAACCCAAAATATCCATCAGTTGCTATAATATTTTGATGGTATATTGTAACATTTCTCTCAGCAAGAGAAATCACGCCCAGCAAATAGATTTTTGCCAGATAGTTTCCAAGGAGAAATACATGAAAAGGAATTTCAGTGTGTGCTTTGTTTATACTGGTTCAAATAGCCATGAATAGTGCTGAAATGCAGTGCTAGCAGTTGTGTCTTGAGTGTGATGATAGCCTTAAGCAACTGGTATATAATACCATTTTATTTATGACTCCACACCGAGATGCTGTTCACAATGCAAAGGTCTCTCTCTCTTAATTATATGTATAGGATAAGCCCTAATCATCTGTATTTCATATACAGGACTGATTGAACTGAATGGAAGTCTTGTGACATAATATACTGTGGTGTTAGGAGCAGCAAGTAAAATCCAAATGATTCCTGCTGCGCTGCCTTGTAACGTGACTGTTCTTCTTGCCAAAGGGGGTATCTCTTGCCAGTTTTTTCACTGGCATTGGAAAAATAGGCTGACCTGTCATTAGGAATTTCTATGTGTGTACAGCCTTATGTTAAATTTGCATTCTGGTTCTGTACTCTAGAATGTTTTTAACTACTACATCAGGATGTATCAGCTCTTTTTTTAAATTTTTTATTTTGTTTTATTTTACATAGGTGCCAGAGGGTAGTACTGGAGACATAGGACGAGAAAGAACTAAGACATTTACCTATGATTTTTCCTATTTCTCGGCAGACAGCAAAAGTCCCAGCTTTGTTTGTCAAGAAATGGTAGGATTTCTGAATGTTAATAATTGACTGTTTTTCTTTCCTTTTCCATTGCCTTGAAAGCATTCTTTGTAACTTCTTTCCATTGAAAGTGCGTTTTGTGTAGCTCAGAAATTCCCTGGGTACCTGAGAAATTGAATTTTGTTGTTTTTTTTTGTGTTTTGTTTTTGTTTGTTTGGTGTTTTTTTGGTTTTTTTTGTGGGTGGGTTTTTTTTGTGTGGGTGTGGTTTTTTTATTTTATTTTTTTAATTTAGCTTATCTAACATTAAGTGCTGTGTTTTCTAATACAGGAGGCTAAATGCCTTCTTTCTAGTTCTCTTGTCTGATTTGTCTTGCAAGGTCAGGTTAGAAAACTTCTCTGAGAGCTAAATTTGGTTGTGAAAAGCTTTTTTTTTTTTTTTGGGAAAAAAAACCAACCCCACACTTGAGAAAAAAAACGTATATCCATAATTCCCTTAGACAGAAACATTCTTCTTCTCTGATTGAAGTGGGGTTTTTTTGTGTGTCCAAAAGTCTCGGTACACCTTGGAGAAGATTCTTCCTTCTCCTTGCTTGAGTATTCAGCGTAGAAAAGGACAAAATTGGCTTGCTTTCTGTACGTTCTGAACTGTAGTTGTTAGATGAACAGACAGAACCTTCCTGACCTCACATTTCATATAAATTTTGAACCTTTTTGCTATTTCACATCGCCAAATGAACTTATTCAAGTGTTTTGTGATTGCTATCTTCTTTTTTTGATGTTTTGGAACTTTGGATGCTGTAAGCTTCATGGGAGAGTGCTGCTTTTCCCTTAAAACAATACGAGGGTTTGCCAAATAGACTGTAGGTCAGTTGGAGATGTGCCTTTTTGTAGGTACCTCATCTATTCTGTAACCCCCAAATTGGGGATGTTAGTGTGGCTAATCCCAAAAAGCCTCAAGATTCAAACGAATAAGAAGAAACAGCAATTCTCAATATTTATGAGAAGCACAAGCTTTGCTGTTGTATATGACTATAATTGTTTGATAGGGAATTTATACTTGAAATTTCTATTTAACCATCAGGGTGATAGCTCCTCTTCTTTTTTTTTATTTGTTTGTTTTTTTTTCCTGAAAGCTTCTTTTTCCTTTCACTGACTTTTTACTGTTTAATCCGAATGTTTGATTGTTTATGTTCTTAAATTTTCTGGGTGGTGTTCTTTGAAGTGACAGTTTTTGCTATATTCCCTGAAATATCAAGAAGTGTAGATGTATTTGGGTGTTGATGCAGAAGTACCCCAATCGCTGTGGCAAATTCAAGAACTATTGTATTTGAGCTCAGTGACTGGAACCCTTGTTTCTCATGGATGTTTTTAAGCGGGCAGTTCAAGCCATGTGGCTTTACTAGAACTTTAGTAAATGACCATGCAGGGTCATTTANNNTTTATGCTTCAGAACAGAGTGTCTACTCCTCTCTCCCAAGATCCAAAAATGGCAAACCGACAAATTCAGAATTTTACAATCTTCTCTTATCTCAGTAGAAATCTAGTAAAGCAAAGCATTTTCTTATGGGGTTTTTTTATTTTGATGGTCTTAGTTTAATATTACTTAGTTTTATGAAAATATATATAATTCTCGGTGGTGTTTATGCATATTTGGAAGAGTGTGCAAAATATACTATAAAAGCAATTATAGAAATTCTTCCTAAACACAAATTGTGGCTTAGGTTTATAGGTGTTTAATTCTTGGATCCTTTAGGTAGCTGTTTCTTTACCTGGCTTTAGATGCTTCTGGAAAGCTATGTTATAGAAGTTCTCATCAGAATAATCCCAGGAAGATTGTCCATTGTGGTGTTAGGCTATTGCATTTTTTTCCTCAGAATCTGAAATGTGCTGTGAAATTATGAAGTCAATTCTTGTTAAAACAGCTTTTTTGCAAAGGAGACTTGAAGTATTATAAATGAATAGCCAAGTTGTATCCTGTGTGGATGTACATTTTCCATATATAAGTGATAAACTAAGTTTTCCTTACTTTAATTTTTTCCTTATTGGTGCCATTTTGCCTCTGTTTCAGAGTGGGTCAGGTCAAGGCAAGATCATATCACTTGCCCGTTTCAGGAGCGTATAGAAAAACTAAAATGACCATATAGGGATCACTGCAGCAGCCTTGAGCAGTGAGGGTTATTTTAACTTTTTTTTTGTTTGTTTGTTAAAGCTCTGAGCTTTATGGTTTGTAGTAATAGGTTGTTATCATTAAATCCACGTTCCATATTCTGCTATTACAGTGTGTCCCACAACCTCAGGCTGCCTCCAGCCTTCCTGGCACTAACGCTAACTTCTCTTGCTCAGTCATAAAAATATTGTTGTCCCTGTGTCAAGTTGTTTTAATGACAATATATGCAGCATGTTGAAAACAAAAGACGTTTTCAAACCATGGGAGTGCAATTTCTAAACAAATGCTGCACAAACTATTGTTTGGCTTGTGTTATTCATTTCATATTTAATTGGAAGACTTTGTAGTTAAGCTCTTATCAAGTTGCTGCAGAATTTCCAGTTTACTGCACCAGTAGCATAGAAGAAGGGTGTTTTTCATTTCCATTCAGATTGCTGTGGAATAGAACTGATCTTGATGGTTGGTAATGCAGTTGCCTAGTGTGCTTTGTTCATGTTTGTTATATTTTTTCCATTTGAAAGGCAGAAAAATAATAAATGGAAGTCTGTCTAGCACTACATGCCCTATAGATGCAAAATACGCTTTAGTATTAAAAAATTAGAATAAGAGTGGCAAATTACTATCAAGCTACTTAGTTTGTATTCCTGGAAGAAAAACAAATAGAATTTTTACATTTACTGCCCTTTTGTGACAAGCCAGTGTCCCAGCTGTTTGGTTCTGCAAAGTCCCAGCCTAACAATGTCTTTACTTCTGACCTGTGCATCAAGTCTCTGTGTTTGGACAACACCAACTGTAACTACCTCGGGTACTCCCTCGAATCTCTTGGCAAAGTAAACACAAATTTTTAAAAGGGAAATCAAAGTCCCGAAAGTAGTGCGTAAAGACTTTGTCCAGAGGGTGAGGTAATAAGCCTTGACATAGAGAAAGGGAGAAAAGGGAGGAAAAAAATAAAGGAGCAGTTACTTGGAGGGAGAATTCATCTAGGATGCTACTTTTCAAATGACAAGCAAAAGGGTGATGAGGCTTTGGCTGTGTTTATGCTCCTCCTCTTTGATAAATATGACTGATTACAGCTTTGTAACTCCTTCGCTCAAGGGAAGGTCAAGTATTCCAAAGGTGTGCTTGCAACTGAACATTAATGATTTAAGAAATTACTCATCACTTCTTCAAGGGAAGAGTGGCATTATTTTACTCTGCATTTGCCATTTGCTATTAAAAATGACTTGTACACCTTGGTTAATTAAGCCACATATACTGTGGACTAGTAGATAAATGATGGGAAGCATCTATGAGGTTTTTGAAAATTAGGTCTGCAGTGGGAGACCTGGATTAATGTTTTCCTTGAGAGAAATGCTGCACCAAGTGTTACTTCTTGCCCAGGGGGCTGTTGGGAGTATGGCTGGAAATGAGGGGTAATGATACGGAGAAGTCAGGAATCTAGGTGGAATACTGTAGCCAGTATTGAAAAGGAAGGTGATGAAGGCATCTGATGAGAGCTGAAGTTGTTAGGTGAGAACAGACACCCATAGTATGGGGTGCAGAGGAGGGATTGTTACCAGTTTGTAAATGTTGAGGGCAAAAGAGAAGGGGCTAACTGGGGAAAGAGGGTCACTTACCATATAGAAAACATGTTTCTGCGTTTGCCAGTCTAAAAATTAGTTGAGGAAGAAATAATGAACCATTTTCTTAAACTGTGTTAAAGCAAAAAACCAAACCCAAACAAACAAACCCCTCCAAAAACACAAATGAAGAACTGACAGAATCACCCAAACATTTCCTTTTGAGAAGGAGCTGGATATTTGCAGAACATTTCAAGCTTGCAAGGTTACAAAAAGTAAGTACATATTAAAAATGGAGAAAAGTGAAGGAAGTATCTGAGATTGCTGAAGGAAAGTGGAACTGTAGAAAGAAGGTGGGTTTTTTTTTTTTTATTCTTCTATGTGTCCAATACATATCTGACAGAAAAAGTAGTAGAAAATACACAGTTTCAGTACTGTAAACTAAATACAGTACTAAAATGTAGTATTTTATTTGAAGTACTAATCTCTTGTCCTGTTAATATCCTATTCTGGATCTTATTAAATATTCTTAGATGATGCCATCAGCTTCTATTGTGGTTATTTATTGTTTAATATAGCCATGCTGGACTGCTGACAGCTTTTACCTCGAGCTTCTGTCATCCTAAACAATTTTCTTTGTTTTTAGGTTTTCAAAAATCTTGGTACAGATGTGCTTAAATCTGCCTTTGAAGGTTATAATGCTTGCATTTTTGCATATGGACAGACTGGATCTGGGAAGTCCTACACAATGATGGGAAATGCGGTATGTCCTATTTTCATAAAATACCAGGTTGGAAGGACCACAGGGATCATCTAGTCCAACACTTCTTGGCAAAAGCGATGTCTACACAAGCTGGCCGAGCACCCTGTGCGGCTGAATCTTAAAAGTGTTCCATGGAGGGGAATTCACCACTTCCCTGGGGAGATTATTCCAGTGGATGATTGTTCGCATTGTGAAGAAAAATTGTCCTCTTGTGTCCAGTTGGAATCTCCCCAGGAGTAACTTGTACCCACTACCCCTCACCTTTTCCCTTTGACTCCTTGTAAAAAGGGATTTTCCACCTTCATCGTAGCCACCCTTTATAATACTGAAACATGGTGAGAAGGTCCCCCCTAGGCCTTCTTTTCTCAAGGCTGAACAAACCTAGTTCTCTCAGCCTTTCCTCGTACAGCAGTTTTCTAGTCCTTTGGTCATCTTTCTGTCCCTTCTCTAAGCCCTTTCCAGCCTGTCCACATCTTTTTTTGTGTAGTGGGGACCAAAACTGAACACAGTATTCGAGGTGTGGCCTGCCAAGTGCTGAGCAGAGTGGGGTAATGACTTCTTTATTTCTACGGGTGATGCCCTTGTTGATGCAGCCTAGCATCCCGTTGGCTTTCTTTGCTGCAGCAACACTGTTTGCTCATACTGAGCTTGTCCATTCTCTGTTTAGAGAGGGCTATAGAGTGAGGAATAGAAACTGGGGATGAAAGTAGCTAAATATGTTTCAGCAAGCCATTATGAGATGATAGAGAAAATTTGAACTTAAGTCCTGTTGAGCACTGCAATGAAGACCCTCAAAGAGGAAGGTGTGATAGGACAAGTATTTGGCAGCTTGTGAGTAAAGGACAGGAGTACTTTCTTGCAGTTGCCTCCATGACTGTCCAAGACCAGTAAGAAGCTGCTAAACTGTGGGGAGTGGAGCAGTTTGAAAGGGCTGACTGATGAAGCATCTTTGCCAGGTGGCCTCTACAGGTTTTATTCTTTAAACCTCAGGGAAAAAAAAAAAGTCCATCATAATTTCTCCCAGCAGAACTGTAAAGTAGAATATATTGGTACTTATCCTTCCTTAGATAGATCACTCTTTCCAAGTGTAGTAAGTTTGGCCGCTTTGCACCTCCTTTTACAGCTAATTTACTCTCTTAAGCTAATCTTTCTCAGTTGTCACCGAATAAATAGCTTTATATTTAGCTTCAATACAGTAAACAGAATAGACTTTTGTAACCAGAAAAGTTCTTAAGACCTAGATGTGGATTTCTATTTCAGAAATTTGTCAAAGTGACATTTTTATGAGGCTGCCTCACTATATGTAATGACCGTAATCGTCAAGACATTTTGTAAATGAATAGGTGCTGAAGTTTGTTTGACACCATTCAATAAGAAAGGTCTGGTCTTCTTGCCATGATACGTAAATACTTTAATCTGGCTTTGTACAGAGCGTGTATAAAATATACTCAACCTCCATGTTAAATGCTTGAAAATTGATGGCCCTGTCAGAGAGACAACAGTACTTACTATAAGAAAACTTGAATTGGAAATAAATTTTCATTCCTCCCCCCACTTCTCCTGAAATAGTAAGAATTCTATTCTCATTTTGCTTTTAATACCTGCTGTTCTCGGCTCTGGAAGGCTCCTGCTGCAATTCTGTGTCCAGCAACCACTTCAAGAAATATGTGGACCGGTTGGCATAAGTCATGAGCAGAGACAGTGAAATGATCAGAGATCTATAAAATATGATCTCTCAGGAAAGCGAGACTTGCACATGCAGAGAAAGGAAGACTCTGGAGGAACAAAAGTCTTAACAAGACATAAAAGGCTATGGCAGAAAGGAAGGGAATCATTTGTTCCTATGTCCAGGGTAGATGGGCGAGAAACAGTACATTTAAATTGCATTAAGGAGTTTTCTGGTTAGATAGCACAGATAAGAAACAGGCTTTTAATGAGAAAATTCACCTCTGGAATAAACTGCCTATTTTGGTTCTACAGATTTCCCTGAGCAGAAACTCTATAACCCAGAATTAGACTGTCAAAGATGTAGCTGATCCTGCCCTGGTGTTGTAGGGGTTGAAACATGAAAAAATGTTTAAATACAGTTGGTACTGAAGAGTGTACATTCTGTAAGATGTACACTTTTGCTGATAAAATATGCTGGGAACTGTGTGTTCTTACTTTCTCATCACTATATTGCTATGGTTGAGGTTACTCAATTAGAGCTAATATTTCCTATTTTAAGACTCTCTTTGCAGTTGCTAAGTTATGTCAGACATTAATGACTTGCCTAAAACTTTGTGATGGATCTTTCATGTTTTTTCCTTAAGCTTTAATTAAAGCTATTCGGGTGTTTCCAAGCATGAGCTGAAAGAAAAGTCTTTTTCCTCTTTCTGTGCTTAAAAAAAAGAAGGCATATGGGGATTTCTAATACTGAGCCCTAAATCTTTCTAGGTAGAGATTGATACATATATCGGGAAATGCTCTGATACCAAAGGCAACTCTGTCTCAAAAAAAAAAAAAAGCCTCATTAAGCTGCAAGTTTCTCCCTTTATCTAGTGGCTGGTTTTTTTAAAACCAAGGTGCAGTCAGGTGACCAGCTAGCTATGATAGAAGGAAAGAAGGAATTACGATTTCAAAGAATGAGGCTTGGTTTGAGAAGGACAGAGAGGCTTTGATTGAGAGGAGGAAGATGGAAAAGGGCAAAATGGAGGGATACAGTATGATTGGGGGAAAAAAAAAAGACTGGATGATGAATTTGGAAAGATATCTAGGCAAAGGAAAGAGGAAGAGGATCTCAAAGATGGCACCTGGAAGAAGATTGCTGGGACAGAGAAAGCAGGGGGAAGCTGAAGAATGAGATCAGAGGGGACCGGCATGCAAGCAGACAGGAGCGAGCTTGGGCAGAAAGGATCGGATTTTATGTGGGAGTGTGAGTAGAATGGCAAATCTTTGCCCATGGAGCACTTTTCCTTCTACAGTCTGGTCCAGGGGAGTCCACTGTCTTTGAGTTTTCCTGCTGCCCGGTATCTGTAGAATCCCACCGGGCAAACCCTTGGGTGCCTGGAGTGCCTGGACTGTGCTCGTGGTGAACGTTTGGTCTGGTTTGTCCTAATTTGCCTCCTGTTTAATTACAAGGCCCCTAACTCTAAGCAAGTGCATTTCTTGCCTCAGTGGTGCATAGAATTAGAATTAGTCCATCGTATCAAATCTCTTACGCATTTTTGGACCGCAGGCAAATTGTAGCTGACAGACTGTTTTGTAAGCTACTTGTGAGCCTGCAGCTCAGAGCCCAAAGCTCATCTGTATGTGTATGTCCTCTCCCTTTATTCCCAGGAGTCACGTTCACTCATTTCAGCTCTGAAGGGGTAGGGAGGAGGTGTACTCAGCAGGTAGTTGGTCATCTACCTGGTCAGATGCAGCGGGAATGGTGCATCTGGGAGCAAGCAGCCCCTTGTCAGCTGAGATCGGGGCTACACGGCACACTCCTGCTCCTCTCTGCTGCTGGGGAAAACTCTGGCTTTGACTTACTGCCTCGCTCTTTGGCTGCAGAGGGGTCTCCCTGGAGCAATGAGGAGTGTTGCATGCTAAGTCTGTGGGTATCTCAGCAGTATTAGCTGCCGCCTTGCAGTCTGACATGTGTTTGACATCAGTGGTGGAGCAGCAGCCTCACTGGGATGAGGCTCAGTTCTCAAGTGTCAGCTTAACCGGGAAGATGACATCCTGCTGCTGCTGTGTTAGCTGAAGTGGCAAGGACCCTGTAATGGGTAGTTGCAGCCCTGCTAGTAAACCTGCTGGTAAAAAGTCCCTGTAGACTACTACTGGGATCTGTGAGAAGGAAGATGGTTTTTTCCATTTGCTTTATTAAACCAACTGAGCACTTTATGCATAAAAAAATCCTCCTTAACTGCAGACTCAAGCCTTCAAAAGTTAAATATCAAATTTAATTTGGCTGCAATGTGGGATATAGGGAATGTAGTTTTAATGTTGTTACTGCGTGCTAATTTATCCAGAGGACCTGCTGCATCTTTCAAGATGGGAAGGACCGTGTGTTGGGGATTGGGGGTTTGAATGAGAATGGCTCATGGATGCATTTGGCTGGCTCTTGTCCCATTCCCTGCAGGTGTTGCCAAGTTCATAGTAAAATGAGAGAGAATATATTAGAAAAGATAGTATTGAGATAAGGCGGTTTCTGTGTTGCTCTGAGGAGCCCGTTTCTGCCTTAACCAGTTGGGATTATTTAAACTAAATGAGAGGGGCAAAATAAATCCCAAGAGCAAAGAACTGGAGCTAATATATATGTTTCAATGCACACAGGAGGATTAAAGTGGCAGTGTGACTGCAGTTAAATAATGGGCAGGACAATATTTGCTGAAAAGTTTTGATTCTCCCATTCCTTTTTTTTTCTGCGTATTGGAACTCTCAGCTAGTGATCTTTGGGGTTTCATTTCACAAAATCTATCGTGCATGCTTATAATAGTTTTGGAAATGAGAACTGTTGTTATTGCAGGGTGATGCAGGTTTAATACCTCGAATTTGTGAAGGATTATTCAGCAAAATAAGTGAAAAAACAAAGCGGAATGAGGCATCCTTTCGAACAGAAGTCAGGTAGGTCTTGGTGTGTTAATAGTTTGCTGGTTATCAAACTTGTTTTGGTTCTGACGCTGTTTCACTTTATCTCTGAGAAAAGTATGTGTTTTTCAAATAACTTTCCATGCTTGGCCTCAGTCCTAGAATTGATTTTTGTTGGCAGTCGTCGTCAAAATGCGCAACACTTCTAACTTTAATCCAGCAGCTGTGCATTTTGCTTTACTTAACTGAGAGTGAAAATGCCTTTGCTACTGAACAGCATCTTCCTTATTCGTACCCTTTATTTCAGGCTGACATTGGGAGATTTTGATCTGGCTAATGTCTGCTTCCATTTTACTTGCTTCTTGCCTTTTTGGCTTTTTTACAAGTACTCCGCAGTCATTACTATCTTATTCCAACTTTGGATCTATTTGCTTCTCCAGGCATCTTGCTTTCAAAGATGGTTGTCCTTTTTTTTTTTTTTTTTTAAAGACTCTCAAATCAGTCAGTGGTTTCCTAATCTTGTTCTTTCAGTTATCTGGAAATTTACAATGAACGTGTGAGAGACCTTCTCAGACGGAAGTCATCAAAAACAAATAATCTACGAATACGGGAACATCCGAAAGAAGGGCCGTATGTCGAGGGTAAGAACGCTTTCAGTGGTTTGCACAGGATATTTTGTTACCTTTTATATTCTAAAATATCATGTCTTAATTGCATAGGGCATTGTTCTCTCTTAAAGTGTAAACAATGACAGATACAGGGTTTTCCTTTGATTTAAAAGCATTAAAGGAGTGTAACCTCTTGTTTTGTATCGCTGCTGACTTTCCTAATCCTAAGATTATTACACTTCTACAGGTTTATATCTGTAGATTTGTAACACATCTTAAATAATCTTAAGAGGTGCAATTGGTTTTTAAGAATTTATTGACAAGAATTTATAAGTTTATATATATAAAATACATACACAGTACATTTCA
>JAAGNO010005717.1:148089-158557 GCA_033439905.1 Ceryle rudis | reverse complement strand
ATTTTTTTTTTTTTTTTTTCTTGACAGGGGGATTGGGAAGAGAAGTTTTAGAAAGACAGTGAGATTTCAGAGCCTGTACTAATGATGACAGTGCCCAGTTGCTTTTTCAGCTACTTCCTCATCTATTAACAGTGTTTCTACTAGGCAGAGCCTTGATGGTTGATCTTTTCTCCAGCAGTAACTCTACTGATCAGGGTGGCTGAATTGCTGAACAGAGCCCGACAAGCTGTCTGGATACATTTGGCTTGCCTTTTCTGTAACTAAACACGCACAAAAAAGCAGGAAGATCATGTCAAACAAGGCTCTTACAAAAATACATCCAATTCTGATTTGTCATATTTCTATAACGTATTGTAACATCCTTCCAGAAAGAGAATAATAGAGTAGTGGAGAGGAGACAGGAGGTTAAGTAGGTAAGTGAGAGTGTGAGCTAGGGGAAGTGTAGTTTGTTGCCAAGTGCATCTCCCTTAATTCAGGAAGTCTCTACCACAAAAAGAGTATTTAATACTGTTGAGAGAATGAGGAAAGGCAGAATATTTTGGTTACTTTTTTTCAGGTATTTTCATTATCTGATTCTCTGAGTCCCTTGTTCGGTTTGATTATTAAGGTTTCTGATCCTTCATAATTTCTGCTTGGTGTTTTCTCTGTCTGTGTCCATCTATTTGGATGCAGCAATTATCTGTTAAACTGGGAACATCTTGTATATTGTTAGGAAAATTAAGTGGCGGATAGCATTAGCACTTCCACTTAAACTGCATTGTTTTTCTTGGTTGTTTCCTGTAAAAATAATAGCAGTTTATCTTGATGCAGCGGGTAGATAACAGTTCTAGGTGTTGCCTGATGCCTGCAGCTCATCAGGACAGCTAGGTTTTTAGATTATAGAAGCTCTTCTCTTGTTTTGGTTTTCATGTCTGGTTTTTGATTGGATGCTGTTTAATTTCCCTTCAAAACTGGGACTGAACCTACTGTGTTTTTACCTGAAATGACTTTTTTCGTAGAGTGATTACTTTGTTGCGTACAAAATACTCACTGTTTTTCCCACTGTTCTTGTAAAAAACTTTTCTTGAAAGCCTGTAAAGTATTTGCATAGGATGTTTATGCTTACCAGACAAATGTAAATGTTAAGTAGATTGACAGCAAGATTTCTTTACAAAGCTTGATTGTGAGACCTGATTATTTTTAATGCAGTGCTTACTTAAGCAAAGTTATGTGATATGAAGGCAGCGGAGCTCGGTGAAGAATTGGAACAAATTGTAGCCATGCTGGTTGATCATATATTTCTGTTTCTTCATCCCCATTAAGTTTATCTGACTTTTAAGGTATAAACTAACTTTACTAAATGAAACATATGGTGCTGGATAAACTGTTTATGATCTCCTCTCCTTAGCTATTTCACCTGCTGATGTCAATTATGGGGAAACTTTAAGTACACTTCGCTATGCAAATAGAGCCAAAAACATCATCAACAAGCCTACTATTAATGAGGATCCTAACGTCAAACTGATCCGTGAGCTGAGAGCTGAAATAGCCCGATTAAAAGCCCTGCTTGCTCAAGGGAATCAGGTTAGCTTTACTTGAAATTTATGTATAATTTTCATTGAGTTATAACCTCTATTTCTAGAATGTAATGAGATAATTATCTTTCATTATATTGATTTGAGTAAACAAGCTCTGTGAGGCTATGAATGAATATTATTTTCCTGATTGAATCAGTTTCCATATGGCCACTATATTACCTCTTTTAACATAAGGGGGGAAAAATTGTCATCCCAAAGCTTTGAGCTTTCTCTTAGTATAATCAGAACTTGACTGCAGTGTGCTGTGGAACCAGTCAGTCACCACAGCATAAGGAGACTCAGCGGTAACATATTTCCTGGGTCTAGCCTGATGGACTGAAGGGGTGCTTCATCTAGTATCTTAAAAGAAGTAGAAGGTATAAAGTATTTCAGATGTGTCACTATAAAAATGTAGGATTTTGAAGGCATTTGGACAATACATTTTATTTGTCTTGGGCTGCACAGCACATTAGACAGCACGTAACATCCTAAATACATAAAAGTATTTTCAGTGGTAGCGTAAGAAAACGTGTCACGCTATATTTCCCTTTTGCACAATTCTCTTTCTTGTTCTTCCATCAGTATCAGCCATTATAGTGCTGCACAAGCTCGCTTAGGTTTAGTTTCTCTTCTGTTTCCAGGATGGTGAAACCAAGCTAACAATAAGGAAGGTGCAATTGGCTCAGGCCAGTCATCTCTTCTAAACAGTGTCACTTGAGACTGCTACATTTCTTACTCGAGCAAGTATCATTTGGAGGTATCTGAAATGATACTTCAGATATATTTCTAGAACAGTCTGGTTTTAGTTTAGATGGGCTGTGCAGTGTGAAATGTCAGTTCAGCACAGACTCTTTTTAATAGAAGGCTAGCACTTCTGCTAGATTTCATTCTATAAAACATTTGCTAAACAAGGGGATGGGACCATGGCTGGAAGTGGAAATGCATATTGTAGATGATTTAAGCAGAGAGTGCTGCTTTGTTACAAACAATTGGAAACCTCTTTATGGGGTTGAATTGTTATACTTGTGCTTCTCCCGTATTCTTTAAGAGGAGAAAATGAATTTATTTTCAAAATACAGTTTGATTTAGAGGTAGCAAAGTAGATGTGACTTGGAGCTTTTTGAAGATCTCATGTTTTAACTTAGTTCCAACCTGTGGATGTCACAAACCAAATCTGGTTCAGTTTTAGGCTGTGTGGGAGACTAAATAGAGAATTTAATGGAATTTGTGACAGTTGGTAAAGGTGGTGTTACGTATGCACATTAGAATATAAATCTCTGTATAATTTCTTTTGTGGTTTTCCATTATAAGCCCAGAATACTGTATTGCAAATGCTTCTGTAGATCACTGAAGATACTGGTTACCAAAGCATAGTGCTGGATTCAATGTAGAAGGTCACATGAGTTGCTTGTGCATGTGTATGTTGCATAGGAGTTTTCATTTTCTAAGGCCATTTACCTTAATATATATTAAGATAAACAATATATGTATGTATCATAGCAAAATTGTCCACTATTGATGCATAATAAATTTTCGTGTTTAACACAACTATAGATAGACTTATCAGGAATTATACATTATAAAGTTGTGTCCAATGTCAGCATCTGCACGTGTGTGACCGTCCATATGCGTAGTGAATGAAAACAGTGCTCTCAAGTCAATGACTTGTACTTGAAATTGCAAGATTTTAATTACTCTTTACATTGTTTCAAGGTAAAATGAGGTATACTGGAATTTAAAATACTTAATCCTAAATAATCAAAAAAAAGTTGAACAGTTGCATTTTGTTCATTTGATTCTGTCAGAAATGGTTATTTTTTTCTTCTTGTTTTTGCCTGACAGTGTTTGCTTTTTACAATTTTAGATCGCACTCTTGGATTCTCCAACAGCTTTAAGTATGGAAGAAAAACTTCAGCAGAATGAAGCAAGGGTGAGTTATAATCCCATAAAATGATTTAAAAAAAAAAAAAAAAAGGAAAAGAAGGGGGGTCTGGATGGGAGAGGTTTGGTAAATTTCAGGGTTTTTTTGATACTCAACTAAATTTTCGCCCACCAAATAGCATTGCTTTGGTGCCTTTTTTTTTTTTTTTTTAAAAAAAAAACCCCACCTTTGTGCAAATTTGTTTTGTTATCCTACTGATGTGAGAGATACTTTGTTAAAAAGTTACCTTTGATATTAATATAACAGTTGTGTTTAATGAAAATACTTGTTCCCGGGCCGGCTTGCCTTACTAAGAAACTATAACTAGAAGAGAAAAGGAAAGCCACTAGATGAGAGTAATCAGTAAGCAGTAATTGCAGTAACAAAGCATTCATGAGATAGAAAGTAGTCAAAGATTTATGGGGAAAAATGATCAATCCTTATGTTTTCAAGTGATCAATAACTTGTGCTGTGGGGTAGGTTTTCAGAAAATTTCAGTCTTTGAAGCTGGTGTACAGATAAGTTCAGTGCCTAATTAGCTGTCATTTTTGGGGAGAGTCTAAGATCTAGATGCACTTCGTAGTGTGCCTCACACAGTTGTTTTAGTAATCCAGCTCGGTGTAGAGGCTGGGAAAAATTCCCAATTTAGATCTACTCAAGAGTCAAAAAGGAAAAAAAAATAAAATATATATACATACACACACTATAATTTATCTAATATCCAATCTTTCCTTCTTCTATCATACTATGTTATTTTCTGTATACTATAAAATAGGGGCTCCTGAACCTGTTTAAACTGGAAGGTTTACACTGGTGCTGCTTAAACCTTTACAGTTAGAAAATGAACACACTGCTTTTGAGAAACCTGCTTTGATCTATGTAATTGGTCAGGACTCCTGTTAGTAATACCACTTTTCAAGACACATTGAAACCCTTTTTCAGTAAAATGCTACTTTAAAATAAACTTCATGACAAAAATGGTCAAAATATTTGTCTTAGTATGCAGCATAGCTATGTGCAAAGTAGACTCCAGGATTCTCCATGAGCTGTGTTTCTGCTTGGAATGCATTTTTCACCTCTGTAGTATATGTGGGAATCCCTACTGTGTTGGACTCGATAATTCAATTAGCATCTGCATAACCATAGGTGCAAATTATTATTATTTTTTTCATTTTCATGCTAGGTTTTAAAATGTTTTTAGCTGAATCAGAGGTGCACATTGTATGCCCTTATTTTTGTGCACAGATGAAAAGCTTTTATCTAAAAGTAATGAGTAATATAAACTGCTGCCTATATGCTAATTAGAGTATGTTATTCATGCTCTGACAGTAATCGCTGCTTGTCCTGCTCACAAGTGTTGGCCCCTTTGCGTGGGGATTATACTGAACATATTTTATTATCTTTTGTTAGCCTCATTAGAAGGTTACGAGATTACTATTCATGATAATTATAATAGACATAATTACTGAAAATTCTTAGTAGCTACTGCAGTGGTTATAGCTTTTTTTTTTCTAATTGAGTGCAATAATTAAGTTGTTTATAGAGATCTAAAGACTTTATCACCATATTTAAATGATCTGACAAATATATGGTGGCTTTCTTTAATGAATTGATTTGTCCTTATATAAGAACAATTTTTAAATTGTTTCTGAGGAATAAAAATTGTTCTGGTGTGATGAATCAACTCATGCTAGACCTTCTTCATGTTTTTCTTGAATAATTTCAACGATACTTTTTTGTTTTAACATTCTAATTAGCAGCACTAGGAATAATAATGATGCATTGAAAAATGTGCTTGCTTTGTTGAAATCTTGAGCTACAGGTAGAGATGAGAAGTTTCTTTAGTTCTCATTGAGTTAATTTGCAGCTGGTCTGCAAAGATAACTAGGAAAGTAGGCTGCGGGTGGCAGATGTGGACACGTAGTTGGGTTGGTTTATTTTTCTTTTTCCAGCTTTTCTGCAGATGAAGTGAATTCAAATAATAAAAGGTTATGTATGCTTTCAAAACTCTGCTTTTAATTCCTGCACAGAAACCTGGTGATTTAAAAAATGAAAGTGTGTTTGTGTGTGTGTATATATATTTAATGTGATTATGATTCCAAGTCAGCTAAAGCTTTGAGATGGATCTACATGAAACACCCTCTATGCACTGCTGTCCAAAATGTCTGAAAGGCTCTGAAATGAAAAGAACCTTTACTGGAAGGTACGGTATGGAAGCTGTGATAGTTAACTTAGGAGGTGGACAACTGGCTGAGGAGGAAAGGCAGGACAAAACCTAAGCATTCTGTCAGTCTAACCTTGGTGCCTGGGAAAAGGTTATGGATCAGATCATCTTGAGTGCCGTCATGTGGCACGTACAGGACAACCAGGTGATCAGACCCAGTCATCATGTGTCTGAGAGGCAGATCCTGCTTGGTTAACCTGATCTCCTCCTATGACAAGGTGACCTGTTTAGTGGATGAGGGACAGGCTGTGGATGTTGTCTGCCTGGACATCAGTAAAACTTTTGACACTGTTTCCCACTGCATTCTACTGGAGAAACTGGCTGCTCATGTCTTGGACAGGCATATTATTTGCTGGCTTAAAAGCTGACTGGATGGCTGGGCCCAAAGGGTGGTGGTGAATGGAGTTAAATCCAGCTGACAGCTCGTCACAAGTGGTGTTCCCCAGGGCTCAGTATTGAGGCCAGTCCTGTTTAATATTTTTATCAATGATCTGGATAAGAGGATCAAGGGCACCCTCAGTGCGTCTGCAGATGCCACCAAGTTGGGCAGAAGTGTTGATCCACTTGAAGGTAGGGAGGCTCTTCAGAGGGACCTGGATGGGCTGGATCGATGGGCTGAAGCCAATGGTATGAGGTTCAACAAGGCCAAGTGCTGGGGCCTGTACTTGGACCACAACAATGCCTGGCAACACTGCAGGCTTGGGGAGGAGTGGCTGGAAAGCTGCTTGGCAGAAAAGGACCTGAGGGTGTTGATCGACAGGCAGCTGAACATGAGCCAGCAGTGTGCCCAGGTGGCCAAGAAGGCCAATGATAACCTGGCTTGCGTCGGGAATAGAGTGGCCAGCAGGTCTCTGTCCAGTGCTCTCCCTGTCTAATGCCTTTGCAAGCAGCTTTGTACTTCTGTGATATTTCCAACCAAGTGTTTGGAAGAGTTGCAGGAAACTTTCCTCTGATTCTCTCCTGAACTCTGCCTTGTCTGCTTCTTCCACTGCATGCTGTCCTCTGGAGAGTATTTTAGCCTGAACATGCCTACCTGTGCCATAGGAGAGGAGCTGTTGTCTTGTTACAGCTAAAGGGTCAATCTGCGGAAGTAGACTTTGTAGGACCGATGAAGCACTTTATGGAATTACTCCATGTCTTTGAAAATGCCTGCTGTGATTTCAAGTGGCTATTCCTCTCCTTTGGTTCATTTTATATGAATTCTGTGATTTTTCCACTCTGAGAGAGAAGTACTGTCAGTATTGCCACTTACTGCTGGAGCAGCAGTGCTCTTCTAAATATTGAAGTGTTGAACTTCACAAAGAATTGCACCAGTCTTTAGTACTCCTCTGAAAATGCATTATCAAGAACTTCAGAAGAGAAGTAATTTTTTTGCAATATTTGTTTTCTTTTCTAGGTACAAGAACTGACCAAAGAGTGGACAAACAAGTGGAATGAAACTCAAGATATTCTGAAAGTAAGGCAAACAAGTAAATTTTCAACCTGATATTTGAATTAGTCTTAACATTTTTCCCTAAAAAAAAAAAAAAGTTCCTGTTCTAAGCCACCTTCTTTGGCTTTTTAAAATATTTTCTCAGTCTTGTTTTAGCTTATTGCAAAGATTTAGGTTTTTACAGTTTTATAAAGTAATCAGACACAGTGATATTTTTAAATAAGATTTTAAATAATATTCATAAAAGTTAGTACCCTTCTTTGGTCGCTTCAGTGTGGTGACCTCAGTGTGAAACGGCTTCTCTCTAACAAATCTTTAAAATACTGAATGTTTTTGTGGAGTTGCAAACTATGAAAAACCTGCGGCAGGGGCAGGTGGATCCCTCCTGCCCTTGGTATTTGTGTTGTATAAAGAAGCCCCGTGAATTTCTGTTCCAGTGAGTATCCAGTGTGTATCTCGGGGCATAGTGGATACAGATTTTTGTGTTGGCCTTCAGATTCAGTTTTTGGTCAGAAATGGCTTGTAAACTTGAAAAGCAACTTTCAGTGGGATTTCTGCAGTTGAATTTCCTCCAGCAGGTCTTCATCAATCCCAACAGATGTGTCTGACCTAAGCACGCTCTGGAGTCCCAAGCACAGAGATTTTGGCAATGGATTCACATAAGCTGGCCTGCGTTACGCTCTTTATATGACTCCAGACTTACTTCTGGAGCAGTTAAATCCACCCAGTGCTCTCTTGTGTTTTGCAGATTTACTACAGATCCAAGAGGGTAAACTGGTGATATTTCCATACTGTGTTTTTTCACTTGATGCAGACTGGGCTTTTATGTTTTCTGCATGTATCTTTGCTGTTCTGCTTTCTAGTTCTCTTGGTAAGATCTCACATTGGCATTTGGTGCCTGATTAAGCTGATGGTCTGAGGTGATATCTTAATGAGCACCTTAACAATTCTGTACACACATACAAGCACAAAAGTGCACACGCACACACCCAGGAGTTATTCCTCAAATTTCTTTTCCATAACATAGACTAACATTTTTTTTGCCAAATGTTTTTAACTATTCTGTTAAAATATTTTAAAACGAAGCCTTAAGCTTTTATGTCTTGCTCTACATGCTGAGCATAAACTTACTTTGGGGCGCAATTCAAGCAAGCATTTAGAACTAATTTTAACTTGGTCTCACTGACCTGAAACGATTTGGTTTTTTTGTAGTTGATACTTTTTTGCTGCGTATTATTTTTTGATTACTTTCATATTTTTCTTTCAGTTCACCACTGTCTTTTATCTGACTTCCAAATATGTTGAATGGCTCCATGCTTAAAAATTAAAATAAAGCATAAATAGCATAGAGAACCGAGCAGGGTTGGTAACTGCCTAGCAGATGGCGTGACAGAATGGACTGTTTAATGTCTGTCTAGGTACTGAACTGGGAACTGTCATTTGCATAGTCCTTGGAGATGTTCTGGGTCCATTTTTTGCGTTCTTCCTGGGTTATTTTTTATTTTGAAGCATCTATACAAACACAGGACTTCATTAATCCTCTCTTTACTTGCGTCTGGATTGGGGAGATCATTGCACGTGGAGAATTTGTGAATTTTGTTCAGTTGTGAAAGTGAACGTCATGTGGTATATGGGAAGTTTTTAAAGCTTTATGTTGGAAATGTGCTGATTCTTGCAGAAAAAAAGTGCAGAATTATAGGAGTTGTTAACTCAACAATCCATATAAACAGGGGAAAGCTGCATTTCTTAAATGACTGAATATAAAGGTCTTAAACACAGAAGCTGTAATTCTACTTTTCTGAGCTTTTGTTAGTTTAATTCATACTGCTTCTGTATTTTGCTGAGATTTGAATACAGGAACATAGCTTGCATTTCACTTTTGGGTTAAGGGCAGTTGATAAAACTTTCTTGGCCCTCCAAAAATGAAAATCTGTAAAATATTTCTTGGTTGTACTGTTCTATTTTCAACCATTTTACTGAAGCTATCCATATTTTTATTTACTTCTTTTTTTTTTAACGATTCCAGAAATCCCTGCCAGGGTATGACTGGAAAAGGCCTTTTTAAAAGTTTGCCAGGCTGAGTCATTAGAAAGCAGATTTTAAAGAGCAGCAGTGTTTCTTGTAATGGACTCGTACTGTATAAGTTTGCTGGCTTTTTTTGTTTCCTTATTGACGTAACCCCTCTTGCACCCAGACTGTACACATTGTTCTTTTGTAAAATTAGAATGGCTCGTCGCCCTTTCAGAAATGAGCCCGGCCTCCTGTGTCCACCTCACTGCAGTCACCGCTGCAACTCTTCCCATGCCATAATGCAGTAACTTCCAGGACAGACTGAGGTACTTGGAATTTCACATCCATTTTTATGTTTAAAACCTGCTTCCCTTTGCCTCCCCCTGGGCTTGCAGTCCTGAGAGAGTTGCTGCCTTTCGGTTCCTGCCCTGCAGCCAGCTTGGAGAGTTTAAAAAACTTTTTTTTTTTTTTTTGGTCCCTAAAACCTTTTTCTCCAAATTTTTTAGGCAGTAGATTTTGAAAATTCATGTAAACAGGTACCTGTTACCTATCCATATATGCCTACCAGATGCAAGTGCATTTGCAGGTAGCTGAATGGGATTTCCTGCTCTATTATAGGTAGTCAGCTCTAAATATCAGAGTTCACATGGTTTTGAATTGTTCGCACAGGCTGATGGGCAAATCTGTTCACATTTAAATCCAAAATCATTGAAAGGATTTTGCACAAGCCTTGTCAAATACAAGAAACCAAATTCATAGGGCATGCAGGTGTCTTCTACTGGATCACCAGATATTGCTGGGGAAACAGTTACCTAGCTCTTACTGAATACGCTGCTTTCATCAGGGCTGACAAATAAGTGACGCATACTTGTTTGCAGGGAAGATGTTCCTCAAACTTTTTCACCCCTGCCAGTCATTTTGAACCTTGTTTTAAATTAGATCAGCAACATATAAGTGTTGCCTTGAAAAGGATTCATAGAGAATGGAAAATACTATCCAGCTAGAAAATACCAAGGAAGAGGATATACTGTGTGAAGGCAAGCTTTTCGTAAAAACTATTTGGCAGCTTAAAATTCAATTATTTCAGTCGGCACAGTGCCATGTGTGCTGCTGACATGTGCATCCCAGGATTCTTCCTTATTTCTGCTTGTAGCTTTTATCCCCTCTGATGTTTGTGTCTGTGTAGTTCACCCAAAGTTACAATTTTCAATCACGGTGTGCATTTTTAGACAAGAGTATATTGCTCTTACAGAATCATAGAACTGTCAGGGTTGGAAGGGACCTTAAAGATCATCCAGTTCCAACCCCCCTGCCAATGGCAGGGA
>JAAGNO010005717.1:135917-147989 GCA_033439905.1 Ceryle rudis | reverse complement strand
CTCTCCAGCCTGTCGAGGTCCCTCTGGATGGCATCCCTTCCCTCCAGCGTGTCAGCCACCCCACACAGCTTGGTGTCATCGGCAAACCTGCTGAGGGTGCACTCAATGCCACTGTCCGTGTCGCTGACGAAGATGTTAAACAGGACCGGTCCCAGTACTGATCCTTTAGGGACTCCACTTGTCACTGGCCTCCACTTGGATACGGATACTATCCTGTCTTTTAAATGTCAGTTCTGGATTTGGTGCAGGGTCTGTATGGCTGAATGTCACTATCAGCTGTGAAGATGTAGTATAATCCTTCATATGCACTGTTGTCAGATTGGACATACCTTGGACTGCTGGTGGCAGTATTGATAATGTGCTTGCTCTCTTTCATGCATTTGGAAGAAGCCCTTTTGCAGGGCGACTGTCTGGGTGCCTCTAGAGCCTGAATTACTGTCAGCTCCCACCTAAAGCCCAAATCCTCATGTTTTCATTCTGAGAAGATTAGGACACTGCATACACTGGTGGTTTTAAATTTGTGTTGACTCTAAATGAAGTATTTTTTATTGTGTATCATGTCAGCTTCTTGATGTTGTTAACCTGTCTGAAGTGACAAGCGTGTTTTCCAGTGGTAATGTTTGTTTTCATCCTTGACCACCTCACTATAATACAACATGACAGCATCACACAATCGCTATGGTTGGAAAAGACCTTTAAGATCATCAAGTCCAATCATTATCTAACTCTGCCAGGGCCACTACTACATCATATCCTTAAGCACATATCTAGATGGCTGTTAAATACCTCCAAGGGATGGCGATTCTAGTGCTTCCCTGGGCAGCCTGGTCCAGGCTTTGATAACTGTTTTGGTGTAGAAGTGTTTTCCTGATGTCCAACCTAAACCTCCCCTGGCACAACTTGATGCCATTTCCTCTTGTCCTATCAGTTGTGACGTGGGAGAAGAGACCAACACCCACCTCTCTCCAACCTCCTTTCAGGTAGTTGTCGAGAGTATTAAGGTCTGCCCTCAGCCTCCTTTTCTTCAGCCTGAACAACCCCAGCTCCCTCAGCCACTCCTCATAGGAGCTATTCTCAACTCTTCACCAGCTTTGTTGCCCTTCTCTGCCCCTGCTCCAGCACCTTGATGTCTTTTTTTATACTGTAGCGCCCAAACTACACTCTAACCTTACCAGCCTAGCATCGCAGTCTGTCCCCAGTCCCTCCTCTGAAGCAAATGGAGGGTATTTTAATGTGCAATAAACTTCATACATACATGGAATGATGCTTCAGCAATGGCTAAGTACTGCGTGGAAACCCAGAGCAATAGTGTTTGATTCAAAGCCCACAGATTTGGGGTTATTTCATCAAATGTCAGCTGCTATCAAAAGAATTGCACCTTACAAACCAGTACTGCTTTGCCTTGCTTCTTTGTCTTCAGGTGTCTTACAGCATCAGCATTTACTTAATTGTAGGGTTTTGCTTTCATTTCACTCATTGAATCTTTCTATGGCTTTTTTTTTACCCCTTCTGTTAATGTTCTTTCGTGCACATCCCCAAAAAGAAGAGGAGGAAAGAAAAACTATTTCCTCATTTTTCCTTAGTTTAGTCCTTTTTGTATTGTTCTGCTAAAGATCACTCCTAGGGTCTGCAATTTCTTTGGATGCTTTTTAAGATGTTAAGGTAACCTATCCAACTTTCGATTCTTCTCTTTCTTTGAGGCTTTAATTGGTACAAAACCTTCTTTTGATGTGGCTGCTATATTTGACTGTGTGTGTTGTCATCCTCCTAGAGATCTTTTTTTTTTTCCTTCTACTGGCATCTTATTTTCATCATCTTTTGTGCATGGTCCAATTTCTCTCTCTAACCTTTAGCAGCTTTTATATTAATCTTTCTAAAATGTGTATTCCTTTATATAATCCTCTGCTCTTCCATCTTTCCAACTTTCTTTCACATTTCTTCTCCCCGTTATTGTTTGTGTAGAAATTTTTTGACTTTTAGCCGTTGCTTTTTGATGCATGTCATTTGTACCTAGTAGTTAGGTGCTCTTTTTTTTAAAGTAGATTTAGAGTTACCTTTTATTTCATTACCCTGTTGTTTGATTCTAATCATGTCATTAGCTTTGTGTGGCAGAGCTCAACCGATGTCAAAGGATGTGGAGAGATCTGTCTTCAGAGAGTCTATTAAAGGACAGGGTCTGGTTTTTTGTGTGTGCGTGCGTCTAACTCTCCTGGTCAATAGTTTAACTAGTAGCTGCTTCGTCTGGCTTTGTCCTGTTGGATTTAGTGACACCACCTCACTTTCATCAATAATACTAATTCTGCTGCAGCACTTTACCACATGTTGTGTAAATACATTATTGAACCCTGTTTATTTGATCTTTTTCGTGCCCTTTGGTTGACTACTGGTTAATAGAAGATTTTTATGCCTTAACAATGGTTGTCCCTACCTGGGGTAGAAAACTCTTTGTCTATCTTCAAGCATTAACATCTACAGTTATTTTTTTGTATATATCGTGCTTCTTTTTAGGGAAGATGAGATACTCTTTAACTTGCTATGATGAGTATATACCGATTAATACCAAACAATTTGGTAGACATACTCGCCTAAACAGGGGAATTTTCTTTCTGTAGGAGTCATGATTGTATCCATCAAAGGCGCAAGGACACCAATACTCAAAGTAATTGTGTTGCTCTTTATGGAGTGCTAATTAGGCTGGCAGGAGCTAATAGACTTTGATTTTAGTAATTTCCTTTCCATGTTGGCTTGTACACCATAGTGAACTCTGTCAAGAGCAGTTTGTTGTGTTCTGTAGAAATGCTACATTACAGTTATTTGCATTTCCAGGTAATTTTGAAACCATAGTTTTTGAATGGTACATAAACATCATTATCTCAGTTCTTCTGCCCGTAAGGCTGGGCATACGTTACCATTTTCCTGTTTTAGGCCATTTTGTTGCTTCCTATTAATCTTGACTGGGGTTGTCTCCTTTTCTGCTTCTCACTTGTTTTGTGTTCTTCTCCAGTACCTTGCACTTCAATGAGCGTTCCTTTTCTTCATATTTTCCTGTCTTTGTTTTAATAACCTCAGTCCTCACGTGAAAGGTGCTCTCGGTTAACACCTGCTTCTTTCACATAAAATTCTTGTGTCTACTAACTCCACTTTTTGGTGGCTCTAGGGTAGAGAAGTTGTGCAAGCTCTTGGGCTTCTGAAGAACAAACTGTAGAACTTCTTTTAAAAGTACTTACTGCATCAGTAGTAATAATCATAGTCCTTTAACCATGACGTGGACTTCTTGCCCAAAAACCAGTATTTGTGGGTTTTGTGCCTGTTGCATAATAAAATTGCTGGACCACTAGGAATCTAATAGTCTAACACATAATGTCGCTGTCCTAGATCACTAATGAATGGCTTGGTGGTTATTTTGGGGTTTTTTTTTTTTGGTGGTAGTGTTTTTGGTGTGTTTTTTGGGTGGCTTTTGTTCATTTTTTTAATGTAGAGATCTACAAATTTAGATAAAATTGTTTGATGAAAAATAAATACATCTTGATATTTGTAATTATTTCTATCAGTGCAATAATTGAGTATTGGAAAATTGCATATTGTGAAGATTTTTGTAAAAAACTCCAATCTAGGCTTTAATCCTGCCCTTAAAAAGTACATGTGACTTTTTAAGACTTCTGGACCTGTGCCCTTGGAACACAGGTTCTAAAATGGTTTTATTTGCAGATGGGATGAAGAAAGGGAGTTACAGGAATGGTGTGCATTTAGATACAAAATGATGTATGCATGATACTTTATTTAAATTGTTCATTTTCAGCTTTGGCATATGTGTTTATTTGTATATTTGGCAGGAATAACAACTTGTTTCTAAGGTTTTTTTTCCACATTTCAGTAAGTGAATCATTTATGTAAAGTTGTTGCTAGTTAGACATATTGGTGTTGCATTTTGGTTAGAATGTCTGTTGGCTGTGTTTGAAGCATAACTCTGTACTTCTAATGGAAGACTTAAATCTGTACTTTTATTTGAACAAATTTTGTCATTTTGTGACTTCTATTTGTCATCTGTATTAGACAACACTCATTGCATGCTTCCAGTTTTTGTTTCTTTTCTAGAAACTGTATCTCCTGCTTGAACTTCAGAAAAAGGTTGAAAAATCATTGCAAAATGAAAATAGCATTGCATATCTATGGAGAAAGAATTTAAGTCAGATGTTACTGCTGAATTTGTTTTATTTTAGAATAAATAGAATAACAACTGTTCCTAGGGATGTTTGTTTCTCAACAATCGTTTGCCCCCCCCCAACAATTATGTAATATATGTACATCTATCAAACCGACTTTGTATGGAAGGGAAAAATGCCCATTTGTATTAAAGTGTCTTATTAACATATTATGCTTGATAGGATTCCCCTCAGCTGGCTTCTTAATATTGTGCAGAATACAAGATACTAAGAAGGTTTTAAAAGGACTGATGTTAATTATTCTTGTTTTTCTCAGTCAGGAATCACACGATAAATGATAATAGCTTCTCTTTCTCTAGAAGCCTGTTTAAGTGTGGGTTTAGTTTCTTGCACTAGATGTCACTGCAGATACAAATATCAGGTTCTTCTGCATGTTTAATTCAGATTTAACTCAGATATTTTAAGGCAAAATGATTTGCAATATCTTGACTTTTATTGCGGTTCAGATCTACTAAAATGAATTTATGAAAATGCCAAAATGTTTGGTTTAGAAGCAAGTCTTGAGGAACCCGAGTAACTGTTTTGACACAAACGCTTGTGAGCAGCAATTCACAACTGGATGCACTGTGGAGTGATTATGTACATTCAAAATTACTGCCATTATTTTTCAGTACATTTTTCAACTCTCTTTTTCAAATAACTGTCTATCTAGAATATTTGACAAATTACTTTAGATAAAGCCTTTAAAAATTATTTGTTTTCTTAACTTTCTTGTAGCTTTGGTATTTTAGGGATATAAAAGAACAGTTTCTAGGAGAGGTAGTATCTTTTATTTGGCTGAGTAATGTAGTTGAGAAAGGAAATAGGCTTTTTGACATACAGCTCTTTCACCAGGCCTCTTGTTCTATTTGCTTTCTATTTTAATACATCTTGCAGTTGAGAAGCCAGTGGCAGTGATATGCACCTTCTATTTATAACTGTTTCTTGCAACATTTTTCTCTTCATTAATCACTTCTGTAGGTTTATAATTGAATTTTGGTACAAGAAATTGTAATAAGTTGATTCCCACCCCCATTTTTTTTTTTTTTTTTGAGAAAGTTGTCTGAAAACAAGGAAATATTTACTGTTCTTAATCCTTGTACAGTATTTACCCACAACTGCTGCCTCCTGAGCAATGATAAGTAATATCTAGTTTAGCTCTCGTTTATTAGGGTTTGTTGCTTTCTGGTACCTGGCTTTGTGCATTGTTTATTTTCCAAGTGTAGCAGTTGCTGGCAGTGGTTATAGTCTATAAAATCATCTGTTCTGGTTAGAAAATTTAAAGTTGGGATAAAATGTCATTACAAAATGGCACGTATCTTCCCTTCTCCAAAGCTGCTACAGGTGGACTTTCTGTTCTTTGGGGGTTGATTCAGAATCGGGGACTTGAAAACATAAGATATTTTCCCTGACCCCTTTTTTTGGGGTTGTTTTGGTGTTTTGTTTTGGTGTTTTGCTGTGGGGTTTTTTTGTGGTTTTGTTTGTTTGGTTTTGATCATTAAGATCAAATTTTCATTCCAGGATCTTTATGCTATTGGCCAGCACACAGATTTCTGCTTTGGAATTTGAGTTTCAACAGAGATCAAGCAAACTTGATTTGTTTCACCTTAAATAGACATTGTTTTTTCATCCTGTATTACTGAACGGATGCCATTATTAAATGTTGACTGTTAATTCATCTGTTCATCTCCCTTGCTTCAGTCTGATAGGTATGCCTAAGTCCGTGCAAACTGAGAAGAAAAGAAGAAAAGACAGGAGAGAGAATTGTCTATAAAAGCAAACAAACAGCAACTTTTTCACGGGTTATATGATTGTCCTGAGATACACATTGCTTTTCCTTCAGCAGAGTAGCTCATTGCTCTTCGCTCAGCAATGATTTTTCTTCAGTGCTTTGTCCACTCTCAGCCTTGGCTTTCTGTTGTCAGAGGAAGAAAAAAATACTAAACTGGGAACTGGCACTACTGATCTAGCTCTTTTCCTAATAGAAATACTACTGAAAGGGTCCCAGCCTCCTGGGGATCGCCGAGTGCAACAATCAAAAGAAGATTTCAAAAGAAATAGTTGTTGTCTGATTTAAAGTCTGCCTGCCACCTGTGTTCATCTCATAAAGAAACCTCCTTCCTCTCTTGGAGCCTCTTTAGCTGCTTGCGATGCCTCTGTGGAGGACCGACTGCTTGTAATTTTCAGTTTCTGCTAGAAAGTTGTCATTGAGAGGTGCCTAATGCTACTGGTTGGGTTTTATTTCAGTTTTAAGATGTTTTTCCCACTTGAAACCACCTGGACCATCAGAGAAGCAGGATTGAGGGCTGCCGTTTCTGAGTTCAACAGCCATGGATTAAGACAGGGTTGAATAGTTTGGTTGATTCAGTCTGTGCATTCCAAAAGAGGCCCTTTGGTTTCTAGGAATAACCGTACTCCGAAGTATTTCACCGCCATCCTTCTTACAGCTGGGGCCCTACATTTGTAGCTTATCCAGGCCGTGCTTAGCTTTAATCCATCCCTAGGGTTTGTAGGCTGTTTTCAAATGAGAGGGAGTCAGACAGAGTTGAGTTTCTTTTGAAATCCTTTCTACAGCTCAGATGCCACTTGTTCAACAATTCCTCCTGGGCATTTGATCTGCTTTTCTATTAATTTTCTTGTGTCAGGAAGGGGAGCTAAATTGAAAGCAGTGGAGGCTCTTGATTCAGCCTGTAGAAAAAAAGAAGCAATACACCCTGAAAGCTGTTTCTTCTAAAGGATCAGCAAAGTAGGAGTGAGAAGGAGAAAAGACAGAATGTAAATTTCTCATTGGACTTGGTTATGGGAGAGTAAAGAAGAATTCAAACAGCAATGTTTGAGATGAAAAACAAATTTATCTTGGGTTCCTCACAAAGGAACTGTTTCTAATGGCAATGCGTACTGGATATGAAATACTAGAACCATTTTATAATGCTGGTGTTTTTAGCAGTATATTTAGGAGTCTATTACTGAGTGATTCTGATAGCTTTGAGTACCTGGTACTGTTGTGCACCTGACTTAGCGTCTTAATTGACAACGGCGTATAGCCTTGATTCGTAGTCATAGGATGGTAAAAGTGCTGCTGGAGTGATGTGCTTGTTCTTTGTTCTTCCCAGCTACAGAGGTGATATTTTTAATGAAATCCACCAAGCGATGTCTTTAAACACAGATGGCAGCACAAACCTGCTGCTCTTGCAATTGGGCTGTATTCCTGAACAAACAAAAAGGCGGTTCCAGTTTCTGACTGCCATGTGTCTCTTCAGGTTCATTCACTCTCTACCTCATTAGCTGGGTTGTGAGGGACAGAACATGCTGGCAAGCGAGCCTATGAGTCTTCCTCTGGAAAGACTTTGCTATTGTATTGCTAGTCCTGAAGCCTGTTTTTCTTTTTCTCCTCGGTAGTTGTTGCTTACTAGTATGCATAGTCCTACTCCTGTCTTCAGTTTCTTTCAGTAGAAAGGAATACATGTTGGCCCTGAGGAAGGGACTAAGAGATTTTAAGTAATCTATTACTTTTAGATTCATCTCTACAGAAGTAGAGATTAAGCTCTAAGTAAATAATAAACAAAACAAGATAAGCGAAACACTTCTTAATTCTCCCATTCCCCAAGAAACACACCAGTAATGTATTAGCTATGAGACTAGGTTGGTCTTTGTTTGGTTTTTTTTCTTCTGCAATTTCATGACTCACTCATCCTCCAGCTTTAGCAGCAAATGAGGTAGGAGTCCTGTAAGTAATAGTCTAGTTCACTGCATTCTCTTCCCAGAGTACAATCTGTGGAATGAATTACTCACAGATCCTGTAGAAAATACATGTTCATGTAATCAAAGTGTGTATTGGAATGCATATGGGAAAAGAGGATGAATTAAGAAAGACTATTTCTTTCTCTTCCAACCAGGCCCTCTTGGATACCATCATGAAGAATACCGAGGGCAGAGTTGCTGTCTCTTAGCTGGAAGGTATAGTACCTCCAGCTAGGAAATATCACAAATGGCAAGAAAAGCCTTGTTCTCTGCCCCAGATGTCACCACTGCAATATGCAGACTTATTTTTCCATTGAGACTAATGTATGCTCCGTGTGGTCACACATAGGAAGCTGGGAAGAGGTGAAGCTTGTTCTGCTTGAGACATAACAAAATGCTATGTACGCCTCATTTTTTTGTAATAGAAAAATAGTTTCCCTTAAACCCATGGTAGTGAGGGCAGAAACCAGCCTGCATCAGGTGCTCCAGCATGGAAAATGGCAGCTTTAATGGTTTAAATTTTGTAAGCCACTGGAAAACAGGATTTTGCAGGCTGGTGTCCAGGAAGCTTGAGCAGCCAAACAGGCACCTCTACTTAAAATTAGCCAAATCCTGCAGCTCTCTTCAGAGAATTTTTCTCAGATGTCAGTAGTAGGTCTGTCTGTACGAGGTCTGGAGTGTCAAGGAGCAGGCATTGCAACTTGTTAAATTTGTCCTTGTAATTCTGGGAGGGAAGGCCAGATTTCCTGAGAAATTGCTTTGAATCTGCCAAGGCTTCTGATGGGAATCCTTGCAGCACATTAAGTAGAGCAGCGCTTTGTGGTGCCACTACAATAATAGGGTTTCTGTGTATTAATAGCTGCATGTCACCAGTGAGCACGTGGTGATCAGTTCTGAGGGGAAAAAGAGAGAAAGAATGAAAACTGGAAAAGGTGAGCTGACCCTTATGAGCCTATGAACTGCTCCTGTAATTCCCATATTCTTTAAAGGAATAGCATTATTAATTTTCCATCATTTTATCTTCACTGTCTTGGCAGTTGCTCATTTAAGCAGTTCTGCATTGTGTATCTGCCTTTTTAATTGACATCCATTTCAGAGAGCTATTGATGCCTGTGTGGTCTGCTGCTGGAGCACCTGCACTTTCACAGTAAGCTGTTCACAACAGAACTACACTTTCCTGATCTTGGTTGTTGCAGACATGGCTCTTTCATGGCTTTTCCTGACTGATGAGGGTGATGTGGTCTAATGCTGTAGGAGACAGGGAAAAAGCTGATTAGGAACTTTTCTTCTCAGTTGTAGTTTTCTTTGTGACTTTGAATAGTAGAAGTTTCTTCCTTTTGGAAGACTAAAGTGTCTTAACTGTAGTAAAGTTTTTGTTTTAATTGTACTGAAACTGACTCTGGCAGGCAGCAGGAGGGGGTTATTTCTCTGCCCATTGACTAGAAGGAGAAGACAGAGCAGGAATTGGTGTCTTCTCTAACATATGTATGCATAAGAATCAATATTCCCTTTCATAATTGAATATTATGGAAGTAATTTATTATAATCAAAGAGCATAGTTTTAATTTTCAAAAACACTTTATTGAAGTCCTAGGATAGTACAACATGTCATTTTGAGATATCCACAGAATATAAAGCATACACCTCCTCACAGCTGGTGTGTTCCTTATTTCCTCCTGTCTTCCCCTTGCCTCCCGAATACCACCTACTGCTTTTGTGGTTGATGATTCAAAATTTATTTTGTTACTCCAAAAACCAGACCTGTGTCAAGCTGAACATAGCTTAGAACTAGAAATAGCACAGAAATTTGATATTGTATATGCAGCTTTAGATAGAAAATGCAAAAAAAAAGGCTTGTTTGAAAGACACCCACTAAGAAGAGAAGCAGCTTCACTGATACAATACGGAACAAAACAGCTTTTCCTACTTAATGTGTAGGCTGTCACTTTAATGGGACTCTCAAATATCTCAAAGTTGTTTTCTTGGAACAGATTTTTATTTATTTATTTTTAATCTCTGGAATTGTCTTGTCAATCACAATTAAACACAATCGAATTTCTTTCAGCTGCTGCTCAGTGTTTTGTCTTGGCTAATCTCTTTGTGATAAGTATTTTGTAAGGGAGCCAGCCTGCAGAGCAAGAATGGTGTCCATGTAATCATTTCTCATCCAAAATATAACAAGCTAAATCCTTGATTCAACTTCTCCCTTCTTCTTTTAAGAAATTATTACTAGTAAGCCCAAACCAGATTTCACAGTCTTTTGAAATCTTTTTTTTCCCCCTCTTCTCCTACCTCTTGTTCCTCAGTCAATGCTTCTCAGTAGAAATTTGTGTTCTTCTCTGAGTAATATTATGCTCTGAGAAATCTTTTACCTTTTAAACCATCGTATCAATAACCTTGCTTAATGCTGGTATTTCTAATGTTTCCTGGCATAGATTTCCAGTATTTCCTAATACTGGCAGGATCACTATGTGCTAGTTGTCTGGAATACTGTTGACGAAATGTCTGCCTGTCTTCCAGGAGGCAATGCAGCATTCAAAAGTAAGGAGCTAGTCTGTTCCATCTCTTCAGTGTCTAGTCTGGATAGTTTAACCCATCAGCACAAACGCAAAAATCTCTGAACGTACCTGTTTTGTTTCCAGATAATTTTTCTGGTGCTGTTGTAGGTGTTTCCATTGGGCCATAGCAAGATTCTTTTATTATACAGAATATTTTTTCTATTCTGGTATGCTTATATATTTTCTCCTTTGAATATAAGGATGTTACTGAGACATATAGTTTAAAGAATACTGAGCCCTGACCATCTAATGTAACCTAATATCCTCTTTCCACTCCAGTCTTCCCAAAAGGAAATAAAAAAAAACTTGTCAGCGGTGATTGACTCATCCAATAGAGTCACGTTAAAAGAGAATGCAGGTTCTTTTTTATTTGTTGGAGGGCTATGTGCTGGTGTTTCAGGTTATCCCTCATTTAGGTACTGAAATATGAGCTAGTGCTTGAAGGTATTTTAGGTGTCTAATTCCCTTTTGTTTCCAGTTGATTTGGCTGTATGAATACCTTAAAAACACAGGGTTTAAACAGAATACTATAGGGTAGTTAATTGTTTCTTTTCCCCAGTACAGCTTCCTTTTGTGTGAAAGAAACTTAATTGTTTTTTGGGAGCCTTTTCACCAAACAATTTGCGATTTCGGGCAGCTTCTGACCTAGTAATAGTTCATCCATGAATAGCACCATTTCTACATCTGCAGTTTTTACCCTTAGGTAAATCCAGAAGATGTAATGAAGGGCAACTAATCCACAACAGACCAGTTAAAAGACTTAACTCATCTTCAAGATGTCACCTTCCGTAGAACTTTTTGTTAAATATTTACATTTCATTTCTTTAAAGGCCTGATTTGCAGCATCTGGACGGATGATGCTGAAGGATTTGTTCTGAATGTGTTTCATTATACTCTTGGATTTTCTGTATGACACATTTCTGTTTAAAAAATGTCCTCCTGTATGAGCACTTCTCCAGATCTTTGCTTATCATAGGTTAGAAGTTTATTTTTGTTTTCAACCATGTTTCATTTCTCCTCATGTTCTCATTTCGTGGCTGTGTTCACACAGCGTAAGGAAACAAAGCTGGAGATGGGTTATGTTTGAAAACATAATGAACAGTGTTTCAACTTCTTATATTTTGTAGTGGTCTAAAGGTACCCAGACCTTAATTATGTGAAGAAGCAGACTTGATGCTGTAAGGAGTTAAATTGTTGTGGGGTTTTTTTTTTGTTTGCCTTTAGAAGCTTCTTACCATCCTCCTTCATTTCCATGCCTGAGATTAAACTGCAATGTCAGGCTTCTAATTTCAACTGGGTGGTGGCATGGTCAGTATGAGGGTTTCACAAGGTGATGGTAGGTCAAGAAAATAATGTATTTCAATCTGCACAAAACCCAATGAACTAGTCTCTCCTCTCCTGTTTTTTTCAGTTGAATGTGGGGATGTTTGTTTTGAAGAATTTCTGGTCAAGGGAAACAATTCAAAATCCCATACCCTAGTCATCATGGGAAGTTTGATTGCTGTAAGGATCAAGATAAGCTGTTGAGAAGCTTTTAAAAATATCCAGATACCTAATGGTGGGTCATGTTT
>JAAGNO010005717.1:104512-135817 GCA_033439905.1 Ceryle rudis | reverse complement strand
TTGATTGCTGTAAGGATCAAGATAAGCTGTTGAGAAGCTTTTAAAAATATCCAGATACCTAATGGTGGGTCATGTTTTGCATGAAGGAATGACATGTCCTTTGTTATTTTTTGTTTGGTTAGTTGGTTGTTTCTTTTTTTTTTCCCAGCAGGATCCACTTGTCATTTGTGCTTCTGCATCTTCCGTGATGACAGCTTTTTAATGGGAACCCTAAGAAAACCAGGGTTTGGAATATTGATATGGCAATTGCTCTGTGATATTCATGTATTTACTGATTATATGCTGCAGGGACACTGTGGATTTTGAGGAAAGCAATAAATCTTATACTCAGGGAGAGTGATTGTCACATAGCTAGGAATTATCTATGTTACAGCTTCGTATATACCTTCATTTTTATGGTGTTCATTTCAGTTGTTTCCCCTATAGGAAGGGACAGATCCATTTGTGGTTTTGGTTACATATACCACCTTACTTAATGTTTGGAGGGAAAACTTTCTCCACTGAGGAATGCAGCTGATAATGTGGCAAATACATAAAGTCCCACTTCCGGGCAGCTGAGATGTAGATGTTTAAAATGCCCAGCTGAATCATAGTAATCCCTCTATCATTTACCTCTATTTACACAGTCTTTAATTACGTGTTCACATCATGGTCTCTTATGATTTCTTTCTCTGTTTTCAGTCAATGGTTGCAAAATTCACAACACAGAGTTCTGGGATGTGGAGGGAAGGAGGCCGTGGTCTGATGGGCCTTGTTTGGTTTAAAGTTAAGGTCATATACAGGGAGTATAGCAGAAAGGTAAAGAAGGATTTTAAGGTTAAAGATTCCTCCAACCCAGGGAAATTGTATCTTATCGTATCCCTAACCCAGGGAAATCTGAGGGGGTTTCTTCCTGAGGAATTTTCATTTGGCTGTTTTCCTTTAAAGTTGTCAGTCTCTCAAGACATGAATTGATTAGCTGAATTTAAGACCCTCATTAAGACACTTAATTGAAATATGCCTGGGAGAGAATTTGGTTATATTTGGCTTTATGTTAAATACCTATAGTTTTATCCAAGTATAAACTGCTTTAGATGGAAAATTAAAAAAATTTTCTCTATTTAAAAAATATTTTCATGTTTGATGCCATAGATTACTTTTGGTAAAGCAAGGTCAAAGTTTGTCATGGACTTAACAAGTAGTGTTCAGAGGTCATAAGCTTTTGTTTACCAGTGGTTTTTTTTTTTTTTTTTTCTTTTTTTTGGTCTTAATCCACCTGTCAATTGTTTTTCATTAAGAAAGGACATTGTACATGTTAAATTCAGCCTGACTTTATCACATAGTCGGGTTGGAAACATTTTTAAAAGATATTTTTAATATGCTCCTGACAGTTAATGCAGCATTTAAATGAAAATCTCAAATATGTTGTCTGCTTTTTATTGAAATAAGTTAAAATTATACCCATTATGAGATCTTAATTTAACTTTTGAAAATGTTGAACTTTTAGAGTCTTGGCTGCATCAAAGGCATTACTTTCTTTTTTATTGTTTTGTTTTAGCTGGTAAAAAATAGTCCTCTGAGAATGCCAAAAAAAAGGTGACAGCCCTCCAAGTAGGGTTCAGATCAGGCAGAAAAGTACAAAGATTGCTTCTTGAGGTTTTGGGTAGATGGCTTTGTATTTTCTCCCTAAGAACGCAGTGGGTTGGTATCTTTAAAGGAAGCATTTATTCTCATTGGCAAAGTAGGCCCTAAACGTAAAAATCGCTCCAGAACTGCCAAGAATGCTATAATACACTGTAGCCTAGACTACTTACAGTGCAAGAGATTCCTCCCTCCCGATTCTGTCTGGTTGTTTGTTGTTGTTCCTGTTCAATTTAGAAAAAACATGATGGGAACTTTACCTCTCAGTCAATATTTGGAATGTCTATCTTGGCAGTGAACTATGATTTAAGGTGAGGTTTGGTTTGGTGTGTTTTGGGTTTTGTTTTTATTAGATATGATATTTCTTTTGGCTTTGGTGTTAGAGGCTGATGACAGATGATTATACATTTCTCAATATCAGTTATTTTTATTTAATCAGTTTTTTAAAGGCTGCTTCCCTTTGATACCTGTTTCTTTTGACTATATTTTGGGAATTATACTCTTTTCATCTTGCTTCCCCCCCCCCCCCCCACTTGTGTGTTTCATCACCTTTGACATACTCTTGTAAAAAAAACCAAAAAAACCAAACCAACAAAAACCAAAACAAACAGATGTTTTGATCTTGTTTGGCATTTATACGTGTGATTAATTATTGTTCCTAATGAGGAAAATTGAGGTCCTTCTACTACAATTACTGTTCAAGCATTTGGTGTCCCCTTATGCTGTTCTTTAAAGCAGTGAAATCACTACATTGGGCTATTGCAAATTACAATGACTTGTTTGTTTTTATGTCATTGTTAAAAATTAGGAAATAAACTGTAGCTTCGTTAAATTTAATTAAAGGGCATGGGCGCTTACTGTTTCTCTTCTCCTGACTTTCGGGAGAAGTCATGTATATGTATGTACATTTAAATACGTATAACAACTGTATATACATAACATGTATACTGTTAATTATGTATTTTGAGTTTGGTTTTAGATAGGGTTTATTTCACTGGAGTTTGAATGGAGGGAAGATACGTATAGCTGCCAAGAAAAGTTTATTTTCTCCAACTGAGTTTACCAGCTTTACAGAAGAAGGGTATCAAGAATCCTGAGTCTCTTAACGATGCGTACAAGCAGTCACTAATACCATTTGTGCTAGTTTAAGGCACCAATTATTTTATATTTTGAGTACACAAAATCAAACTGATAGTTTTTAAAGGGCATTTTATTCTGTCTTTTTGTAGCTTCCTCAGACGTTTGCCTTGAGATCAAAGGGAATAATTTTTTTGCAATTTCTGACCTTTTAATAGACCTTTAATGTGCATTAAAAACTTCACGTAAGTGACAACTCATATTTACTGTCAGTGACCTAGTAAATCCTAACAAATTTTTTTCTTCTAGGGGAAAATGTAAGGTGATTATAAATTTGTCAATTACTAGAGAAGTTATTATAAACTCTGTTCTCCAAATGAAATGAAAGAAAAATAGTCTGCTTTAATACTACCTAGTGGAACTAAACACTTAAAGCTAAATGCAAATGTCAAATTCAGAACTGCTGCTCTGACTTGCCTTCATTATCCTGAAGTAAATTGTGGAGGGACTCAAAGCCTTCATTAATATTGCCTCCTGAACGGCTTATGGTTTGGACTAGTGAGGAGACTTTAATTTTAAGGAATGCTTTTTTTGTCAAGATTTTTAAAAATGGTGTATTTCTGCCATCTGTCTTGCAAAAATTGGACCTGTCATAGCTACCTTCTTCCCTTTAAATCTGTTGGTCTTTAAATAGTCATTTCCTATTTAATGAATGTTAATAATGTTGTCTGTAGTCTGTGATCATTTCTAGAGCTAGTTGCTCCTGGTTTATCAGCAATATGTGCAGGATCTGGTTCTGTCCACCAGTGATCCCTGCTAGAAACAGCTGTAGGACTGGTTCTCATCTCTGGATGTTGGTGAAGCGTTTGACCCTGGGAACTATTTTCTTATTTAGGTAGCATGGAGATGAGAATTTGCATAGAATGAAAATGATTGTACAGAGAATGTGATGGAATCGGTAATACTGTGAGGGGAGGGCAGTTGGTAGCAGTGGGTTTTTCTGGGAGGTGGTGTTGGAGCTCATTTTTGGGCTTTATCATGTTTAGTGCTTTCTTTAGGTGTGTTTACTGGTGAAGTTTGCTGATATTAAAGCTGGGAGATGCAATTTGTCTAGCAGAGCATCTCGGAGAGGATGGGATGATGCTAAGGGTTAGAATTATGGAAGGGTGATTGATTGTAAACAGTTTGCAGTGCAAAAGCATTGAGAGTAATGGAAGGGGAGGAGGATGGCCTGAGACTTTACTGTCATGAGAAGACATGCCTGCGTGCTAGACAAATGAATCTTGGAAGGATCAGATAGATGTGCTGTGCAGCGAGTGGAAAATAGGGGTGTTGTACATGGCACTGGAAGAATTGCATATACATGGAGAATGTGGGATCAAGGTCAAGAGAGGATGCATTAAATGCCAGGGTATAGCGAGGCCACTTCTGTGAAAGGAGATAGTTGGAGTTTGGCCTGATACAGCCACTGGAAGGAGGGGGGATATGACTCTTGTCAGTAACTGTATCAACGAGTAAAGAGTGAAGAAAAAGAAATGTTTCAGCTCAATATCAATAATAATGCAAAATCACAAATATGAACTGACTATCAGTAGGTTCAGACCAAATATTAGAAAACAATTTACATTACAAAAGGGATGAGAGCTTGAATGTAATTGATAAAATGATTTATTATGGTCTTTGGTTACTGCACTTAGTAACCTAGGAGGTGACTTGCAGTGCTTTCTCCTCAGGTGGGAGCCACATTGCTGGTGTTAGGACTAGAGGTCCCATTCCTGAAACTTTGCTTGGATTACAGAACTAATCACAGAAGCTTTCTTGTGTTTTGTGGGGCTTACTGGCAACTTTACTAAATTTTTAGCATTCTTGCCTAATATTATGAGTGCAACTTCAATGGTTGGCTGTGTCATCTTAATAAATAATTAGCATGCAATGCAGTTAATAATTCAGTAGTGATCCATCTGTTTATGTAGCACTTTTCTTTCAGAAGAATTCTATCTAGAATGATTCAGATAATTTCTGTAAATAGAAACAGAAGTCTGTTTGCAGTATATTCTCTGTAAAACCTGCTATTTTTAATCCATTAAAAACCTCTCTAAACATTAGGGCTGCACCACCCAAATAATGTGAATAAGCTTGGAGTGGAAAATACCAGTTAGAAAGTTTGTATTTAGAAGGGAAAAGAAATAATGTAGAGAAGGAACTGGGCCATGATGTACAGCTGCTTTGTACTAGCGTTGTGATCTTGTTGTGTAGATGAGTTTACAAGACTGACTTTTGTCAGAGCTCTTACGTAGACTTTTGACTTAGAAACAGGTTGCTATTTTGCAACCAAAAGTTAGCGAGGCAATTTCATGAAGGACAGTTACTGTTTTACAATGAAATAATGAATTCAGTATATTTGCAAACAGTATTTGTAAAGCTTACATAAGAAGGATGGATCGAGGAAGAGGAGGATCATCTGTCTTATTTAAGTAGACAAAATATTCCTCTATTTAAACAGAAAAGGGGGGGGAGGAACATGATCATAAAGAGGTTTGTTTGTTTTTTTTATATAGGAACAGTAAAAGCATCACACATCCCAGTGACATATCTGGAAAATTTTGTAACTCTAAAGAAAAATTTGACTTCTGTGGAATGCACAGATGATGCATACAATAATAATATAATATATTTTTTGCCTGAGTTCCTGACTATTGGATAATTTAGTTAGGGTATCAAAGCAATATATTAATATGGAAAACTGCAGAATAATTTAGCTCGTGTACTTCAGTTGTTTGATGGAAGCTCAGTAATGTATTCAGCTAAGCTACTCCTGAGTCTTATTTTATAAAACCTCACTGATCTATAATTTAGCTTGTTTGGCTTTCTAATGTGATGACAACCTGCAGCTAAATGCAGAAAGAATTTACAGGCTAACAAAGTGTAAGTGAAAAATTGTTTCAGGTGGCAAATTGGAGTTAAGTTTCTTTAGGTGTTAGGATTGTGAGTGGATCTACCCAAGCTTTTACTCTCTGATGCAGTTTCTGTTACCCCCCCAATAAGGCATGCAGTGCATGTTGCTGTTAAAATATAAAGCTATGTTTGTAGATAACTCTGGTAGCATTGCTGGACTTTGTTTATGCAAAAAATCAGAAAGCTACATGGTATTAAGGGGGATATGATCCGAGTGAAACCGCAGCGGCTATAGAGACATTGGGTTAGACCTTGTAGAAACTAAGATGGAAAAGGAAGGACTAGGTAAAGATAGAGAACAAAAACAGTCCCCCAAATAATTTTTCCTCTCATTTTCTTGAAAATGTCAAGAATTATGAAAGCATTGTCAAGAATTACGAATTATGAAATTGAGAAGTTAAGGAGATGGCCAGGAAAGGAGGTGTATCTCTTCAGTCAGAAGTGCTGTTTCCGTGTTTCCCACACTGTGCACAGATCTTTTGAAAGGTAACTCAACAAAAGCTGAAGAAGCTCCATAATGAATCGTTAGGTGACTTTTTGGTAGCACAAATTCAAGTTTAAAGTAATAAGAATTTTTCTTACTCCCTCAAAACACAGGATAAAACCAATTCATTGTATCAAAAAAGGTGTAAATGTGAATGAGAAGTGTTTTCTTATGTGAATTTTATGCATAGTAGCTAAGGAACTCACTACTGTAAGAATTTTTTGAAGTATAAAATTAGGAGGAGTTGAAAGAGATAGAGAATTGGTAACACTGATTTCTAAGTTGTATTTACTGATAATATCCATTAAGACACTAGGAAATCTTGTTTGAAATCAAACCTCAAACATACTCGTTAAAAAAAATGTTATACTGGCTCAGATTAAATACCTCCGTAGGTGAAGCAGGGTTTATTCAACAATATCGAAGTTTGAAATATAAAACAGGGTAAGTGGGTAGCGATCCTTCCCCAGAAAACTCGCCGCACTTTCTGCGTCTGATTCTTGCAGCTTTGGAACCAGAGGTGATGGATACTCTGTGCCTTTCTCCACAAGTAAATTTCCCTTTTCTCACCATTCCTCCAGTGAATTTCTTGTATCTATGTAAATTATTGATGCCCACAGTGTCCTTCAGTTTAACAAGGGGTTGCTTTTTGATTGTGAACTCTTGCTGAATTATTTTCTTTTCTACTTCCCTAATTCGGTGATCTGCTGGCCTTGGAAACAAAACATTTTCATGTGTCTTTGAAATCTGAGCAGTAGATAATATTTATTTTATTTTTCCTGTAGATACAAAACATTTGTTGCCAGTGATTAAAAGGGAGTGCAAAGTGTACTGAATACATAACTGGAGGAAAACCAATTAAGAACTTCCCTTCTGTACAGTTTAAGCTCTCTACAAAATATATGGATGTAATGTTAGCACCAGGCCACTGAGTATCTTCAGACACTTTTGTGAACTTGGGCTATAATGGCATATTTTCAGTGAAATCAAATGCACCCAAAATACCTGCTAGCATCAGAATCTCCTCTAGTATAGTCTGGTTGAATATTAATGCAAAGACTTCGGCCATTGCAACATTTCTTTAATTTGGTATTACCCATAATTTCTTTAATTCGGTATTACACACCTTTTTTTTTTTTTTGCGTAATTTAAATGTAGACATCTGAACATAATGCTGGCTAAATAAATTGTCATGTTTTACTGCAAGTGTCTGGACTGCATGCCAGCAGCTAACTGTTCAATATTTAAATAAAAGAATTGAGGTTTTGCACTGGAAAGTGTAACAAATTAAACTCCTCCAAGAGGTTCTGTTCATTGAAAGGGAAGAGTACTAATTATGGGTATTCATTGATATGGGCTGGGCCAATAGAAGCATCTGTTTCACTATACTGGTAGATTGGTTAAGGAAGGTTAAAAAAGTTTTTTTGGGCTTATTTTCTTTTTAAATTTAATTTGGTATGTTGTTGGCTAAAAGGGGGTTTTGTGGGCACATTTCAAGAAATGCGTTTAAAGAAATCCTGTGTATCTTAGAGGTGTGCTTTATCATGGGCAGTTGTGTACAATGAAGAATAACTCAACAGCTCAAGTAAGTAATTTATGAAAAGATTTTCTTCTTAAACTACCAGAACATATCTTGGCTGCGGGCTTGGAGATGCTGCCGTATCAGTTAATACGGCGAACTTAAGGGGTGATGAAGGGACTGGAGCATCTCTCTTATGTGGAAAGGCTGAGAGCCCTGGGGCTGGTTAGCCTGGAGGAGAGAAGACTGAGAGGGGATCTATGAATGGTTACAAATATCTAAAGGGTGGGTGTCAAGTAGAAGGGGCCAGGCTTTTTTCAGTGGTGCCTTGTGACAGGACAAGGGGCAATGATCACAAATTAGAACCCCGGAAGTTCCACCTCAACATGAGGAAAAATGTCTTTCCTGTGAGGGTGACGGAGCCTGGAACAGGCTTCCCAGGGAGGTTGTGGAGTCTCCTCTGGAGACTTTCCAAACCTGGCTGGATATGTTCTTGTGCGGCCTGCCCTGGGTGATCCTGCTCTCCAAACAGCTTTTACATCTCTCACAGCAGTGTTAATGAATTAACTATATTAGGATATTTTCAACTGCCGAGTCACAGCTGAATTCAAAGAGACCATCATTTAAATATGCAACAGAATCCCCTTATTTTAACTCTGACTGAAGGAAGTTTTTCTGGTGCACTGACACAGAATTATGTTCTGATTTCCACCCCCTCCCCCCCACTCTTCAGATTAGTCCATTTGGTCTAGCAGCTCCTAAAGAAGAAAACTTTTTTTTTTTCTCCTCACACAGTAGCTATTCATATTAACTGCACTGCTTCTGTGTGCATAATACTTGGCTTACTTTTATTTTCTGCAGCTTATAAACACATTCTAAAGACTGAATGTGTGCAATTTCTGTTTGAGGATAATTCCAGCGTAAGACGCAGGTGGGACATTCAACTTTCTGAAACTCTGCCTTGAAGTTTTTGTAATTTTTCTGAATTAGTATTTTTTTTTTTAATGGGGACAGTGACCTTTTCTGCTCTTATCATTTGATTTATGGATTCTCTGCTTCTTAAAATTGTGTTGTACAAATGAATGTGAATCAAATCACAGATCAAACCTAATCATTTATCTGCCTTATAATAGCTTACAGACCTTCGGTTTATTTCAAAAGAGGTCCATCCTCCTTTAGAAACATCCATCCTATGTCATCAAGGATGAAAGAGGGACAATTTGGCTACTTCTTTCTGGCCTTTTTCTTCTCTTTTTCTCACTGTGAAAGAACAGAGTAATGAAGATCTATTGTTGATGAGGTTTCTGTAACTTGGGTTTGGGGCAAAAGGGAACAGTTTGGTGTTTGGAGGCTTCCTTGCACAAGCTTTTGAATCTGGAATTAAATTTTTCAAGTTAAACAGTTACTCTGGATACCTGATTAAGAGTCAGGTTTTTTAATAAATTGTATCTGAAGGTAAAAGCTAATTTACAGCAAATATTAAAGAAAAAAAAAATTGTAGTTATTTGCAGCTACTGTCTGCTGCATTTATTACAATGCTTCCATCAACAGGATGCATTCTGTGTGTAAATGGTAGTAATTTACAAAATAAGGGCTTAGAAACTCAATTAATTTGTGTTCTTTAATTTTAGTTCTGAATAAATAAGCAACACATCAATTTTAGATCACAATTATACGTGCTTTATTTCTGAATATAGTGAAAACATGTTAAATATTAAAGACTGGAAAATGAAGAAGCATTTTCTTCTTTATTCTTAATTATTTGTATTTTTCTCACACAGTGACAATTTCTTTGCCTCCCAGGATGTCTATTTTTTCCTCAGTCAGCGATGTTGGCAAATGCTTTGTTATGCTGGGGGGGAAATGGTCAGCTCTTAATATTTTACCACTTCCTCTGGGCCGTAGGTGCTGGCAAGTTGTATAAACTCAGTGTTTTAAGTCTTCAACCTTGTCATGTGGGCACGCTATAAATTATGTATAACAGTAGATGCTACTCAATAAATATTTAATATGTGACAGATATTTTTGACTGAAATTACTTTTTCACTTGAAAAGAGATTCAAGCTGTATTTTTTGGTTTTATGAGGTGACACTTTAATAATATCAAGGAATAGCTGGGTGCAGTTTGAATGTCAGAGAGCTGCAGGGCAACATGAGTCACACCTTCTTTCTTTCTTCCTGTATGACAGAGAACTTTTTAATTCATCCATGACCAGAGTGGGATTTCTTGGTTTTGTTCTGTGGTATCTCTTCTCCATTGTGTCGTCATCTTGTCTTGCCCAGATGTAGCCATACTTAGAATTTTTTAGACAGTGTCACTACTGCCAATGTTTTGTACTGTACAGGGAAATGAGATTATTATGTCTGTTTTTTTCTTTCCCGTTCGTCAAGTTGCTGTACTTGAGGAAAATGCATGCAACAATCTATCTGTTCTTTCTTACAGACAGTGTGTGGTGTCTTGGTTGGCTCTGGAGAAGGCATACTGATGGCTTGGAAATGGAGTTGTGGTGCTGCTGTCAGAAATCCTATTTTCTGTGTTTCCTAGAGCCAGGAGAAAAGTGTGCACCTTATAATACACAGAAGTGATACTTGCTGACGTTGCCTCTCCTTCCTGGGCTGTCAGTATTCATTGGCTCATAAGGCCTTAAGTCATTTTAGGTTAAAAAAAAAATGCATTTATTTTGAAAGGTGGTGTGTGTACATGTTCACCGTTTCTGTTGCCATTGTCTTCCAGGCCTAGAAGCCAATAGGATTTGGTATCCACTTGAAAAATAAACTTCATAAATACTGAAACTTACTTCAAAGCTATAGTTAACTTCTTTTTTTTTTTTTTTTTTATTGCATAGACTTTCTGATCGGTACTACAGTGTGTGATATTTTAGCCAAGGTTGAAGTGTCCCACTTGTAGTTCTGATGAATGATCCTTCATCCTATAGCTGGCTGTACAATGTGGCCCAAAGGAATTCTGAAGAATTGAAATTATATGCTGCAAATACTTCCTACATTTATTTACTGTTGTCACTGCTTCCCTTACATTGGATGATATTTTAACTGCTTAGGCTTATCATGTTTTCAGATGTTTGGAGTTTTTATTGTGCAAGTTGACATTTATTTAAAGGATTGCCAAAGAGTTTTCGGTTTTCTATTCCTTAATCGTACTGAATTCTGAGGATTTTAAATTCTCCTTACCATTATGCAAGGTGGTACGTAGCTTGCTTTTACACAACATTGCTTTGTTACGCTCTTGACTGATCTTCCTTATCGAGTATAATTCAGCTGTTTGTCTGGTTTCTTTCAAATAACACCTTCACAGATTTCTTGAACAGCAAGCTTGGAATGCTCAGTGGAAAAACAACAGTTGCACTGAGAATGTAGAAAAAAAAAAAAAAATTAAAAAAATGCCTTAAATTCTCTGTAAAGAATAAGTTCCATTAAACTTGGTTTAGAAAGAGAAGGGAGGGTGGTATTTCTTGCATATCCTAATAAATAGGCTTTTGTCCTTTATAGGAACAAACCTTGGCCCTGAGGAAAGAAGGGATAGGTGTCGTGCTAGACTCTGAACTGCCTCATCTAATTGGCATTGATGATGATCTTCTCAGTACTGGTATCATCTTGTACCACTTGAAGGTAAATACACATCTGTGTTTTCATAGCCTTTATATGCTTTGTGATTATTTTTTCAGTAGTATTAATTTGCTATCTAAATATAGTGTACGTTGCATTTCTCCACTACAGTAAGAAAAGCTCATTATGTTTCTCTGCTGTAGTAAGAAAAGCTCTTAGGTTGCAATTGATTCAGTTAAAATATCTGTTAATTTATGGTTTAGGTTTATCCTCAGGGTCAATTGGTTAACTAGAGATAGTCATTTAATATTTGTACCCATGTATATTGGTTTGTCATTCATCTCATTGTAAAACTTGACTTGAAATGAGAATCTAGATTAATTGTCTCAAACCTACAAAGGTGGAAGGACTGTTGAAGCTTGAGTTAGCTAATAATATTGCATAAGAACTGAAAGAATCCTAAAAAGAAATTGTATCTTTTGGGAGGAGGGAGATTGTAACTGAAAACAATGCTTGTTTCTTTCTTAATTAGGAGGGCCAAACATATGTTGGCAGGGAAGATGCTATGACAGAACAGGATATTGGTATGGGTTTTGGCTTTTTTTACCTTCTTTCATCAGTTGTTTTTCCTTCTTTTAACATCCCAATAAGTGAACAAAGCTGCCTTTTTTTTTTTTTGCCTTTTTTTTATTTTTCTCTCTCCCCTTTTTCAGTCAGTCGTCTGTATGTTCTTGTGTGTTAGAAGTTTTAGAATATTTGAGAGCTGAATTACGTGGGTTTTGCTTCAAAGAGCATGACTTCTAGAATAGCTTCTGGGCTTAAAATTTATTCATATACTTGTTACTAATTTATTTCTTGCTTCTCTTGAAATAACATCCCGTAAAAATACCATTCGTTTTCATACAGCACTTGTCACAATTACTGCACAGTCATTCTCTTACCCTTTCGTATAACGACGGTATTGTTTTATTGTTATACCTAAAGCAGTCTTTGGACTTTAGATTTGAGTTGAAGAAAAATCTGGAAATTAGTAAAAAGCGGGTAGGCTGCTTCTACTGATTTTCTTGTTCATTTCTTATCAAACCAACTAACTGCCAGACCTGGACTGCCTTGTCACGTACCATGGCTGGAAGGCAGTTTCATTAAATAAACTGCATCCTGTAATTCTCAGGTGAGAGACTGAATGTCAAGTAACTTAGTTTGATACATTTTTGTGGGTTAAAAGATGCCCGGATTAAAATAACTATATAAATTCCATTAAACTAGTGAACTTGCGTTGCTTTGTGGTATTAAACAGTACAGGTAGAGATAATCATACATCAGTTGAAGAAGAAATAGAGGTACCATTAATAAAAGCCCTGAATGTCATAGAACATAAGAACCTTATTTCAGCCATCCCTGCTAGTCTAAAACTGCATATTATAGCCTGTCTTTTAAGATTTAAGCATGATTGCTTTAAGGTCAAGAAGCTTTCGTTATTTCCCAGTGAAACTGGTCAAAAAAACCCCTCTCTCTACAAATACGCGTGTTTCACTTTTCTGGTTTTTATCAGAAGGAAAGAAGATTTTGCTTATCACAGGAGGAAAGAACACAGGAGGAAAGAACATTTAGGGCCAAAAAGCCCCAAACCAGTGCCACACACTTCTTTCCATTACAGTAAAAGAAAAATCAGGGTCAACGTTTAATGCCTGCAGGAGGTGAAAAGGGAAGGAAGAAAACGTCCTGAAAAAAGAGAAAAGTTACTCTTGCAGATGTAGTGCAACGTGTAATTAATATATAAAAAATAAATTAATATCAACATGCTAATGTTATTAGTTGTTGGGAGACTAACTATGTTACTTCTTTGTGTTTAGTTCTTCATGGCCTTGATTTGGAAAGTGAGCATTGCATCTTTGAAAATCTCAACGGTACTGTGAATCTAATACCCCTGAATGGCGCACAGTGTTCTGTGAACGGTGTTCAGGTTACAGAGGCCACACACCTAAACCAAGGTATTACCCAGCATAATGTCAATTTTGTTTCAGCATCTTTTATTTCATTCTGGCAACAGCACTGAGAAATTCTGTGTGTATATAAAGGGGTTATTGTTTAATAAATTTTAATGCCGTTTCTTTTCATCTGCGGCCGCAAATGATCAGGAGAGTCACAGAGCTTTTGTTCTGACAAAGAATTGCCATGTGGTGAAAAGAAAGAGAACTCTTTACTAATTTAAGCCACTTCATAATCTAGAGTATGAATTAATAGTTACCATTTGATTGCACTGAAAAGTTTATTCCTAAAGTGAACTCCATGCCAGATTGCTTAGGTTGGTGTGATATTAAGAATAAGAACATTGGTCTCTACAGGACTAAAATAATGTCAGAGACACTTTCCCCCCTTCCTCCCCAGGCTTCAGGCTGGTCGTACTTAATAATCTATTGCCAAACCCTCTTGCATAGCAGGAGATTCAGCTGGAGTATCTGTTCAGTGCAGCTGTAGGGAAATGACAAAAAGAGGGAGGCTAACCCTTATAGAGGAAGTTTAATTTTAATATAAAGCCTTAAAATCCGGAAATGAAAAAGCAGCCAGGACAGCTGGGAACAAAGGTGTATTGTGCTGGCCTGGAAAGGACTGGCTAACAAGTCAGCTGGTGAGTGTTGCAGCCGAGGTTCAGAACATTTTATCATCCAGGAGCACCCAGAATATCTTCCCACGTAGCAATGAGCTAAAAACCTGTTTAGGAGTGAAGTTGTGACACAGCTCAGCTGCTGAAAAACAATCTCACTTTGCACTCCTGACAGAAGCTTTCAGAGTAAGCTTATTCTAACAAAGGAAGAATGCAGTGTGGAACAAGGAAAGCCTTACTCTTTTTTTTTCTTTTTTTCTTTTTTTCTTTTTTTTTTTTTTTGAATTCAGGTGCTTCAAAAATCTGCTTTTGGAAAGTCAGGAGTTTTGGTTCAGAGAGGAAATGCTGATTTTGACAAGCATGTATTTCTTAATGCGCAAGGAGAGGCATATGTGCTTGTTTCTGTTACAAATACTGGAGAAAAAAAAAGAAGGCTCATGTCTTATGTTTGAGTAAATCCTTTCAATAAGTCGTTAGCAATAGAAACGTTGACATTCGTGGCAAATAACACTGTAAACAATAAGAATTGAGTTGCAATGAGTCATCTTGATCCCACCGCATTTCAAAGATAGCAAGGGTTTGATGTGCCTCTAAAAGAAGTAGGAATTTGGATGCTATTTTCCTTTTCTAGACATATGTAACAACTTGATTTTTGTACTGGGAACAGTGGAAAAGTGACACTTTTTCCTCTCAGATTTCTGTCTGAAGACATTTGTAACTCAAAAGAAGGGGAAAGGGTCACTTAGAGTTACTAAATTGTGAAAAACAGCTGCATCAGCTGACCTGTAGACTGTGTAACCAGACTGAGTCTGGTGGGCAGATCTGATGAAATAACTAGTTTAATGACTCGTGCACTATCCACATATCTTACTTAGTCTCACAGCATGAAGTGCCAACCTCCTTAAAGATCTGCTCTAGGTAACACTGATTAACTGCTGATATATTTAAATGTTTCCGTTGATCATTAATAACTGTTCATTTGAAAATGTGTGAAATTTTTAGCCTGTCGTGGAGTTAAAAATAAATAAATAAAATAGAGGCGTAGTAATTAATTACCACTTCCTTCTACAGATTACTGTCATCATTTGTGAATTCTGGCTAATGTGACCTTTCTGTGTAAATGTAACTTACTACAGTATCTTTTTTTTTCTTAAGGACTTATGGTAGGATTTCTAGAAGTAACTGAATTAATATTCACAATTAGATTTTGTCTTTTAGATATATCCTCACCTTAAACAAGGTTTTCATTTTTTAGATGGAGCTGCCAACTCTTCTGTACTTAACCTCCCACTGCTTGTTTTTTACAGTTAATTAAAAAAACCCAAACTTTGAAAATTAAAAAAAAAATAAAAATATGCTTTTAGAAGTTGGTAAGATCTTAATTATAGTTACGTTTGTTTGCATAGTTCCAAAATATTACTCTCTGTAGGTCAGAAATGCTTGATGGCATTCAACAGGCAGTCTTTTATACATATACAAATATAGGTATGTGCATATGTGTTTTTTCAGTTGCTCATTAGTGGGTTGTTTGTTATTTTTCTCCCCTATGCTCTCTGGTCCTTTTTGTGTTGGAGTCAACCAGTTAAATTCATAGAATCGTAGAATTGTCAGGGTTGGAAGGGACCTTAAAGATCATCCACTTCCATCCCCCCTGCCAATGGCAGGGACACCTCCCACTAGAGCAGGTTGCTCAGAGCCCCATCCAACCTGGTCTTAAAAACCTCCAAGGATGGGGCTTCCCCCACCTCTCTGGGCAACCTGTTCCAGTGTCTCACCACCCTCATGGTGGAGAAATTCTTCCTACTGTCTGACCTGAATCGACCCATCTCTGGTTTTAATCCATTCCCTCCAGTCCTATCACCGCCTGACAGCCTAAGAAGTCCCTCCCCCGCTTTCTTGTAGCCCCCTTAAGGTACTGGAAGGCCACAGTAAGGTCACCTTGGAGCCTTCTCTTTTCCAGACCGAACAAGCCCAACTCTCTGTCTGTCATCACAGGAGAGGGTGAGATGAGATGAGAGCTCCACAAATGATAGACTTTTGTGCTTACTTTACATTGTTGCTCTTAGTACTATCAGTGTATTCGACTAACATTTTTTCTTTGCCATTTAACGTGCAAGGAGAATGAGAATTGTTGCTTACAGTAAATAAATGGAAAGCAAATCTAGTTATGTTTTCCTGATGACATTTATGCTGAACTTTGCACACTTCCATTCTGATGGAAAGCTGCATTGTACGACAGCGGACAGTTGAAGCTGGTGCTTAGGAAATGTTTGATTGCACGGTTTTATTTCTAAAGAGGCTTTGATGCTGATGCTTATATAAGGTCTGCCAAGTGGGAATTAAGATGTAGAGATTTTCCTTAATAATGCAATAATGGTCATAGGATTCAGGGAAGTACTAAAAGAGAAACCTCGGAGTTGTTCTTATGATCTGTCATCTGGGTTTGACTGTCATGTGCTTGCTGTTAAGACTCTCTTGTCTTCTTTTAAATTCATGAAGTCAGAAACACAGATCTGTGACTGTATTCATTCTGAAATGTTTATGAATTCATTTAAGTTGCTTCCACCTAGTAAACAGGTCAAAAACATTTGCAAGTGTTGTTTATTTTTATTTGCAAGTAACGGAAGGAATTTTTCCAGGCAGTCAGCAGGAGTGGAACAGATAAATGTTTGGGGTAACTGTGAGCATCTAAAGTAGTGGAAGACTGAAAGCAGTTTTAGCCCTCTCGCTACAGCCGTCATGACTTTGAGGGATCCCTTTCAATATGCTTCCATAGCATCATACCAGGCACGCTTCTCAAAGGAAAAGGTCATCATATAAATTAGTGGTGGTATCAAAATGACTTGGCAATACAAACCTACATACAGATTTATGAAAAATAATTATTTTTAAGATGAGATAAACTGTTAATATGGGCCAAAACCGATGTGCTCTGTAGACAGCAATAAGTGATGTTGTGACTATAGTACTTTTCCCCCTTTATTTGCCAAGACTGAATGATCTTATTTGGGTTGATATTCCTAATTAAGCTAATTTTAAAGGGAACATGCCATATTAAGGACAGAATTTCATTCTCAGATGTTAAGAATTTGGTTTTAGTGAACAGTCTGTGCAGTTTTTTTTCATACTGTGAGTGTAATGGAGTCCTTTTTTATAAAAAACTCATACCAACCGATAGATAAATGTGTAATTCTGTAGTGGTTAACTTGGAAGACTTCCATGTTATGACAGTCATGGTATCCCACTCACAATATACTTCTTAGTAAGAAAGTATTAACCTTGGTGCCATTTTCTTTAAAATCTGATAAGAATTTTTCAGGTTCTCATTATTTGTGACCTGTACCTTAACTGATTAAATACAATAATGGATGTGCATTCAGCAATATGAATTATTCAAAGTTCTTCCCTCTGAAAAATAACTATTGGGTATAAAGTTCTAATAATCCCGTTCTGAGTGACGATAAACTTAAGTATTGTTCTGCACAGAGAAGAAAACGGTAAGCGAGAGTACAAATTAGGGAGATCTGGAGCTTTCAGTGTGGGTGGATTCAAACCTGACCCGCAGTCAGTAGCGGATGGCAGAGTTTGATCATTGAACATTTATGGACATGCCCGTTGTATCTGGTACCTACTGGTGGCTTCCAAAGTAGCTCTGTTAAAGAGTGTATAGATCAAATTGGGGCAGGTGCTTCCACTGCTTCCACTACCTACATTTATTATTTAACTTTAACTTCTTTGTGTGTGTGAACACATGTGTTTTATTTGGTTGAGGAAGGAATAAACTGTATACATCAGTTAACGTAGCTGTGACTATGCATCGTTGTACACTTGAATTGTCATAATGCATTTTCTTTTTATTGTTGCTTAATGGAAGTTTTCGCTTACCTACTGCGTGTCTGAAAAATTACATGACTTTTTCAGGTACAGAACGTTGTCAGTGAATGCTGTCTGTTTTTCTCATCAGGTGCTGTTATATTACTTGGAAGAACCAATATGTTTCGCTTTAACCATCCCAAAGAAGCTGCTAAGCTAAGGGAGAAGAGAAAGGTGAGATTCAATCGGTGTTTAATTTAAATTTAATCAGTGTTTAAATTTAAACTTTCATGGTGTTCATGCTAATTGCCTTGACTGATGTAGAATACTTCTTTAAAATTTGTTTCACATACTTTAGTTAGTATTTCATCAAGCAAAACAAAGTAAGAGTTCGTGAGCACATCGGCATACATCAGTGTTTGTCTAATACATTTATTTTATGGTCTGTTGTTAGAGTGGACTACTGTCTTCCTTCAGCTTGTCTATGACAGATCTTTCAAAATCTTGTGAGAACCTGTCAGCAGTTATGCTTTATAATCCAGGGTGAGTATATTATAAACTGTTAGACTTCCAACCGTTCGTTCTTCTAGCGGTTTGAATGTTCCAGATGGCAGGAATGGCAAATACTTGGTTCTCAGGTTATGTTTGTTAAATAATGGACTTCTGAATGAAGCCAGAACTTTTCAGAAATGTTGTGTGAACTATTCCATACTAGAAAATGGGATCGAGGAACACCATGGAGCTTTCTGTACTGCCTAGAACTTGCTTTTACTTGGGATTTCTTTGCTCAAGTGCAAGAAGTGTAACTGCACCAGCGAACAGCGACAGAGGAAGTCGTAGTACCTGGAGGCTGGGAGGCAACATTTGCATTCTAACCGAGGCAATTCAGCACGATAACGACATGGCAAATTTTACCTTTGTACTTTCTTCAGAATTACAAATTAAGTCTTTTTCCTGAGAAAAAATGCATTGTAAACTGTGAGTCTGTACAATAATACCAATGCAAGCATAAAAAGGCTGGGAAATGAATGTCTTATGTTCTTGCCTATATACCTCCTAGTAGGTGGCCAAGTTAGGATGTGGAAAACAGTTTTACTATGCAGGTACAAGGGCATACACTGCTTATCATAGAGAAGCTGGTTTTAATGTTTTTCCCATTGTTCTTAAAGTGACTTAAAGCAAATTGATGGTGTTTTGTTCTCAATTTCATCCCCCCGCAATAGCTGGTGCCTGTGTTCTGAATTCAGTGAGAGATGAGGCACTTTAACCACTTACATACTTTTGAAAAATTTGCCCTAAATTGAACTATAGGCTTGGATAGTGCAGCTTTATTCCTGAGTTTTACTGTAGGATTGCCCTTTATCCAGTAGAATTCAGGAAGGCTGGACAGGTAATAATAACTGCAAGTTAAACAATGTCTTAAATCCAGTGAGTGCGTGTAATAACTGCTTCAGATGTGACCGTTACTCTTCTGCTACTGAGCTACCTACAGATATCGCAATACTGTGTGTTACTTGATGATAAATTACATCTTTTTTTTTCAGGTAAAGTGAAGGTGGAAAAAAGTATATGTATATTTTTCTATTTCTTCAGCTTTTCAAATAGTTTGATCTAAAAATTTCTAGTGACAGTTGCTAGTATTACATTTTCTGTGGGCTGGGGAAAGTTCCTGGCTGGTGTTTGTTACCTCTGGTTATTGATCAGCTACCATGGGCTTTTCTCCAATTAATAATGTTACTCTGCTACAACACTGTTCTGCATAATTGCATTATATGGCACAGTACTGACCTTGACTTTGCAGTCGACATAGAGTAGGATGGATTGTTTCAGCATTGCCTCACTTTTAGTCTTTGAGTTTTACAGCAAAATATAGTGGTGTGGGCAAGGCCCTACTGAAGATGGGCTTAAGAATGCTATCTCTATCCAAAGAGTTCATACTGTCTTCAGATAATGTGTCTCATAGAGGATTTTTTTCCCATAAACATTATTTAAAAAAAAAAAAAAGAGAGAGAGAGAGAAAGTCTGTGGAGTTACTTGATTGTCTCTGATGCAATAGATTGCAGCAAATTCTTCTTTTCCCCTGATATATTTTGTGGAATGTAGCTTCTTTTTTCCTTATCAGTTCTTCAGACATCTCACTCTCCTTCCCTGGAAATCGATCAGTATGAATAGTATAATTAAATTATCAGTGTATGCAGCAGTTTTTAGAAACACTGCTGTTTTTCCCATCTAACACTTCCTGTCGCTTTTATTTTCTTTTCTTGGGTGTGATTAAGAGCAATGTTGCTGTTGAAATTGAGGATGAGAATAGGTGAAACATTCTTCATGTTCCTGAGCACTTTCATGCTCGTGTGTTATTAGATTATAAACTACGAGCAGAGGGTTAATTACTGGTATTTGCCTGCTCATCTACACTCAATTAATTCTCATGAACTGGCTTGCAGGAATTAGATACTTTGTTGTATTTAATCCTTTCTTGTCTTCAGAAATTATGCATAAGGCTCACGTTACAGGAGGATCACAGGTCTGCATGGCTGTCACTTCTTTGCGAGCAATAAACCCTATCTGAGGTTGTTCCATAGTCACTATTACGTACGTATGTTTTTCTAAGCGAGGAAGCTTATGAATCATAGAATGGTTTGTGTGGGAAGGGACCTTGAAAGGTCATCTAGTCCAGCCCCCCTGCAGGGAGCATGGACATCTAGAACTAGATCAGGTTGCTCAGAGCCCTGTCCAACCTGACCTTGAATGTTTTCAGGGATGGGGCATCTACCACCTCTCTGGGCAATCTGGGCCAGTGTTTCACCACCCACAGTGTAAAAAATGTCTTCCTTACATCTAGCCCAAATCTATCCTCTAGTTTAAAACCATCATCCCTTGTCCTGTTGCAACCAGCCCTCATCTGGACCTGCTCTAACAGGTCTGTGTCTGTCTTGTGCTGAGAACTCCAGAGCTGGACCCAGTACTCCAGGTGTTGTCTTACCAGTGCAGAGTAGAAGGGCAAAATCACCTCCCTTGACCTGTTGACCACACTTCTTTTGATGCAGCGCAGGTTGTGATTTGCCTTCTGGGCTGCGAGTGCACATGCCCAGCTTTTCATCCACCAACATCCACAAGTTCTTTTTGGCAGGGCAACTCTTAATCCCTTCACCCTGCAGCCTGTATTGATATCAAAGGTACACTTGGCCTTGTTGAACCTCATGAGGTTCACACAGACTCTTCTCTTGAGCTTGTCCATGTCACTCTGGATGGCATTTCATCCCTCAGGCGTGTTAGTGGCACAGCTCAGTGTTGTCTGCAAACTTGCTGAGGGTGCATTTCATCCCACTGTCTATGTCACTGATGAAGATACTAAACCGCACTGGTCCCAGTGGTTGTGTATTCATAATTTAACCATTTACCTCTATTTTTAGATGCTTTAACTATGTTTAAAACAATAAATGCCACACCTAATAATACACACTGTCCTCACAGTGCAGAGGTGGGTGTCTTCCTAATAGAGGTCTTCATAATAGATCAGTGATTTAAAAAATAAAGCAAAACAAGCAAACTCAACAACAAAAGAACCCAAACCTCAAATATGACTGTTTTTACTGCTTTGTGACTGCTGCAAAAGAAGGGTAAGCTTTGAAGTTTTCACTGCACCTTTGCAGGCAGTAATTTGGGAACTGCAGCTTTTCCCTTCAGTATGGGGTTTCATGACAACACGTTTTGAAGCAAGCAGACTCCAAGCATTTAGACCTTAGTAATAATTCAAAGCCAACGACCTCGTATTTTTAAAGAGTTGGTTTGCAGAATATTTGAGCTCTGCATTTCCAGCCGGGAGTGCTGCTTAGCAAGTACTGTGCTGCAGTGGTTGTTCTTCGGAGTGGTGACTGTGTTCAGCCTAGGTAAAGTGTTCAATAAATCTGGTCTCTGGCAGGGTAGTTGTACCCAAGGTGAGGGTGAGCATCTTGCTTTCTGGGGAACTACAGATGGAAAAGAATATCCTACAGTAAATTAGGGTGGGTTGGTTGGTTGGTTGGTTTGTTTTTCTAGCAGGAGCAATGCAGGATGTGGTCCTTTTGGTATGACCCTTTATTACAGTAGTTTGCAGCATCTGTTTATTGTAACATAATAGTTAACGCTGCCCACCAGCAGTGTAGCTCTAGATTCAGTAGCTGGCCCTCTGGGGTGGTTCTTTTGTGGACTTCTGTATATGACTAGCATTTTGCCTACTGTTAGTTTAGCACTTCCAAGACCACCTTTGCTTCCAGGTTTTTAATTGATTACCTAAAGGCTGGTAGCTAATTTTGCAGTTACCATAGGATACAATAAACAGTTTGTAAGATCTGGCATCTTTAGTAATCCATGGCAGAAGAGCCTGTGGGGTTATTACGTTCAGTTGTTGTGAAAGCATAGGAATGATGGATTTTTCTTACTGTATCTGTATCTTTCCCATGTGAAAATGTTATCTTTGTGTTTTCAGATGGGTGGTCTTTTTTGTGTGACTTCTGTCCTCTGTGTGTGTGAGGGTTTTGTTCAGCTGTTTGATTTCCTGTATGTGAAGGTGGTTTCATAAAATGTTGGCTTAACATGCAAAATGCTTTGTACTGCTGGTTTCCAGTCTTTGTTTTTAATCTGGTGTCATGCAACACTGCTTCAGATAATAAGCTTTGGATAAAATAGAATTTTGCATATAGATTTATGCTGAAGGTTTCATTTGTGGACCCTTTGTAAGCAACGTTGTGCTGTAACTCTAAAACCACTCATGAGAAACCTTGGTCTTGTCATAGATTTAGCATGGGGGGTTTTGTTTTGTTTTGTTTGTTTGGGTTTTTTTAATTAATCTCATAAATTAGGCTACTGAACAGCATTGTAACATCTTTGTAGTCCTGCCAGTACTCCGTCTTTCCTAACAGATGTAGTACCAGATCGCACTTTTGTGCTGTATAAATTAAGCTTTTGTAGTACTGTACTAGTAGAACTGGCTTCCATTCTCTGCACCTTATCTACACTGCTCTTATTACTAGATATGCCATGTTTTCCAGGAAAATGGTGTCTATTTAATTCAACACTGATCAGATTAAATTCCTTTGTGGTAGATCTACAAAAGAAGAAAGAGTGGCTTCTAGTCTTTAATATCTGTATATTTCTTTCGTTTTAATTTCAAGCTAATACCTTTTTTCTATTCACAATAGTGCTCATATTAATAAAGGAAGGAGAGGTTATGTGAGAAAGGTTTTTATTACGGATTGACTAAAACAGAAAACATCAGTCTTGCATCTGTGCCTTGTAAAACTGGCAGTGATTTGTTACAGCCAGTGATTTGTCTTATTTTTCTTTTTTTTTTGTTATGCTCAGATTTTAATTTTTTTACTAGCTTCCTAAAAAAACCAAGGTTTCTGCCATCATTGACTGCCTTCCTGCCTCCCCGTATTCTCTCCTCTCCTGAAATAAATTTGAGCCCATAACCACTTCGAAGCAAACATTGCAAAGGCAATGGTCTCAAAAGTGGTGAATTCCTAAATATATTGAGAAAATAAGCAGCCGGCTGAGGAAGACAGGCATCAGTATTATCCCTGCAGAATTCAAGGCTGCAGCACGAGCACCTTTGATAGAAAATAGACCCTGTGAATAACCCCAAGGTAGGAGACTCTTCAGTGGAGTTCAGACCTTCTCAGGCACCACCGAATCTGTGTAGCAGTAAAACACCAGACTGTGCTAGCCCTCCTTTTCATAGGATTATTTATTTATCTAAAATGAATTAAATGTGCATTTGTAGGACAGCCAGGTGTATTGTTTGGAAGCTGTTGGTTGGGTTGTTGATGATGATCCATGTTTGACTTTGGGAAATAGCCATTTTCACCGAAGGAAGAACCACTTCTACGTAGTTTATTCCTCTTTCCTGAACAACCTTTTGAGCGCCACCAACTTTATTGCAGTATAATCTAAAACTGATTGGCATGACACCACTGTTGAAGGTATTAGAGAATGACCTCAAAGAGGAAAATCGTGGAGCTTTCGCAACTGATCTGGTTTTATGTCAGACTGAGTGCTGTGATGGTTTATTTCCTTCTATCAGATTTCAATCAAAAGCTACTTACCATTTTTATGCTTCTATAAAATATGTTTGCCAAATTATGTGTTTTGTAGGACAGTCAAAATAGCAAAATATTTTTGCTCTGGGTTTTGCACATTATGTTAGCCAGTCTGAAACGTTTTACTTCATTATGGCTTAAACAAACATGGGAATACCTGTAAATCAACTTGGCCAATTGGCTAAGCAAAGATGGTCTACATCTGACAGCGCTCAACAGACACCTGCAATTCCACAGACCAGAGCTGTGTTCCCCAGGGTCCATGTTAATTTTGGACTGAAGTAGTGATGAATATAGTGGCATTTGTCAGCCAAGCCATAGGTAAGATGTGATAACTAACAGCTCTGAATTCCAGAGGTAGATCACAGCCCAAGTGAGGGCTTTAGTGGTTTAGCTTAAAAAAAAAAAAACAAACCAGGGAGGGCAAAGAAAACCCAAAGCACATGGTAACTATTAAATTAATCTTTTACTTTCTGAAAGTCCCTTCAGAATGATTTTTCTCTTGCTTAACTTTGTGGATTTTGTGTTGCTGCTACAGAAATTGTAATCAAATTAAAAATACAAAGTTTTTATCATCTCTCCTTGTGCTGTTGTGTTGAGATAGTGCCCATCCTGGCCGTAGTCCTAATGCAAATGTGAAGGGACCCTTGGTGAGACATTTACATGAAAGCTCTGAACATCTGCAGTTGTGTATAAAATAGATCTACATTTACTAATCTCTTAGTAATTTTAGGAGGCATTTTTAAAAATGAATTTGTGAGAAATAGGGAAAAATGGAATTTGTTAAACTAGATTTTCTCCAATATTACAGTGGTTAGAAAGATGCTTGTTGACCATGCACCAAAGTGCATTTAAATTGCTTTATAAATGTTAGATTATTGATTTTGTGTGTGTGTTTTCAAGGGCCTTTCCTTTTTGTTATATTTATTTGTATGATTGTTAGAAAGAAATATTAAAAATACCTGATTAAAAAACCCAACTGTCTATATAATTGTGATCATGACACAAACTACAGCCTGACAAATACTTTAAGTTGAGGTGCAGTCTTGCAATTTTTTTTCAGTGTTTATGGATTGTCTCACTAACTTGCCAACTCCTTAAACCAGAGCAGGCCTGAAGTAACTGGATATTTGTGTAGTTATTTCAATATTTCAGTCCATATATACGTTCCTTATCCTTTTCTTAATATTTATTTTGAAAAATTTCCTTACAAAATCATCAATCTTTCAAAGGAAATTAAAATAAGAAAGACTTATGTACAACCATACTAAGAGCTGATATGAAAAATGACATAAAATGCTCTCCCGTAATTGTTCAGAAAAGCATCAGACTAAGTACATTAAAAACTCAAAATATTTTGGATAAACAGGTTTGAATTGTGTTCTGTGCTTGAATGTTGTACTTGTCAGGAATTTGAGGTTTTTCAACCCCACTAATTACATCATAATGTTTTTTCTTCTTCTCGAGAAGGAAAGGAAGAACTACAGACATGCCCTAGCATAGTTTTGTAGCTCTTGCCCTTCTCAGAAGTGGCCAAGTTAATAAACCATAGGAAGAGGAGCATTGATTTAACTACCACTAGCATTTGAAAAACATGTTTAGAAAGAAAAACCAAAATATTTAAATTTGACTTTTGAGTTGTAATGTGACAAATGTTTTATGAATCTAACCAATTTAATCTCTTAATAAAGCAAACTGTTGTTGACTTAAAAATATTCTGTGCTGCTAATACGTTTTTTCTATCAATTTCTTTATTAATTGATTGCTCGCTTCCCCCTGCCTCCCCTGGTAGCCTTTTCCCTGTTAAAGGACCAATCTGTCTAAGGTAGAGAAATTCAATTTTTATGTATTGATTGCCCTGTCTGCATGTAGTTAACTTGCAGAGGCTATGCTAATCATTTATCTGTCTTGTTTAACTTTACTTTTAAATAGGTTTGGGTTTTGTGTTGTTTTTATTATTATTCTTATTGTTATTTTTTTTATTTTTGTTGTTGGTTGGGTTTTTTTTCCACCACCCAGAAATTTATTTACTTTTCTGTTTGTGCTCGTGTCAGACAGCATGATATCTAATTTGTAACCCTCATGAAGGAAATATTTTCTGTTATCGGGGAAAGTTCTATAAAACTTTTGATTTGTACCATTGTTAAATCTTCCAAACAGACACTGAATTGCATCATACCATCCTATTTTTATTAATAACCTTACTGTCTTTGTTTTGTTTTTAAATCAGGCTAGAATTTGAAAGACAACAACGAGAAGAGCTTGAAAAATTAGAAAGTAAAAGGTAACATTATTCTCAGTGGTCTTCTAAGTGTATGTATAGATGTTGTAGACTTACTGAAATCATTAATTTGGAATCGCTCAGCAAGCAGATGATCCTGAAATAAATAAATTTATTTTGTGTTGTCATCTATGAAGATTTTGGTTATGTTCTTGAACTGTTCATTCTTATTGATTAGTAAGAGATAGACAAGCTGAGTTGTAGCAAACTGGGATCTTTAGCAAAGAAAATGCCAAACACAAATGTGTGAGGAGGATTGATTATACAAATGTAATATATTACTCTTGCTCTTAATTTTCATGGTGTTATTTTAAAAGAGGGCAAATTACATTCTTTATTCAGATCTCTTTTTATGGTTTATTGTATTTTGACTTGAATCTTGATTGGAAAAGCTCAAGTTATAAACTCTGCTTCTCTTAAATAAAACTGGAGTGCTAGTATGGGCCTACCAATCATACTTATCAGTAGATTATTTTGAAATCAGTTTGAGGTACAGAAGAAAGTATTGTTGTCAGTGGCAAACTGAGCTGACTGTTCTGGCTCATCCCACCTTCTAAGATTTTGAGAAGTAATAGTTCTCACCTTGTTGGAGATCACAGCATTGATAAGATTCATAAGCTGGAAGACACTTTCTGCTGTCTCAGCTTTAGACTACTTGCTCCATTTTGAAAGAGCTGTTTATATAGTTGGACTAAGTTAAGTAAACTCGGAAAAACCCAGAAAGTCTGAAGTATTAGATGATGTTATTCAGAAAATGATACGACAGAATCACTGATATTTATCCTCTTATGTTGATAGGTTTTGAATTCAGATTGTGCTGAAGCTGATTTGCTTGTGCTTTAATTTATCTGACTAACTTCTTGCAAAATAACCAGCTGACTTGGGGGTTGTCTCTCCGCGTATTCGGGATACTATGGGGATAATAGTGATCTTCCAATCTCGATCTGTCCTTGTTTGAAATTCACTAGACCCTTTAAAAGAGAGATTGCAAAGGGCATAATTGTTTTAAAGTAATTTCACTCTCAAATACGTCCTGCTTATCAACAAGTCAGTTCATCTAAAAAGAAGAGATTGTTTTAGTTCATCTGTCGGCTTGAATTTAGTGAGGCAAATTTCAAATCGAGTCCCTTTATTCAAGTTTGTGTATATGAGAGTATATATAAAAATATGTTCTCTCAATATTTTTGTTGGATTTGACAGAACTAATACGTTCTCATTTTCTACTAACATAAGTACTATATAATACGTCTATAACTTCATATATCCACAAGTTTTTATGTCAGAATGGACTATATCAACCATTATACCATTTGTCTCATGCACTGAGTCACTTCCAAGCAAGGTAAGATCTTAACCCGTGGCAAAACAAAACTATTCACAAAAGAAACTATGTAAACTGCACAATTCTTGTCCAAAACTTTTTCACTTCTAAGGGAAATGTTACCTTTTGGAAAAGAGATGTTTGAAATACTGCATGTAAATGTTTTACTGTAGGAAACAAATAGAAGAGATGGAAGAAAAACAAAGATCTGACAAAGCAGAACTTGTAAGAATGCAGCAAGAAGTAGAGTCACAGCGCAAAGAGACAGAAATAGTACAGCTGCAGATTCGAAAACAGGAAGAGAGTCTGAAGCAGAGAAGTGTTCACATTGAGAGCAGGTTAAAGGATTTACTGGCTGAAAAAGAAAAATTTGAAGAAGAGAGATTACGGGAGCAACAGGAGATAGAGCTTCAAAAGAAAAAGCAACAGGAAGAAATTTTTGCCCGGGTCAAAGAGGAGTTGCAGCGACTACAAGAACTTAATCATACTGAAAAGGCAGAGAAAATGCAGATTTTCCGTGAATTAGAAAAGCTTAAAAAAGAAAAAGATGAACAGTATATCAAGCTCGAATCAGAAAAAAAGAGACTTGAAGAACAAGAAAGGGAGCAGATAATGCTGGTGGCTCATCTAGAAGAACAGCTTCGAGAGAAGCAGGTCATGATAGAGCTTCTGAAGAGAGGGGATGTACAAAGAATTGAAGAAGATAAAAGAGATCTTGAAGATATTAGAGAATCTTTTTTGAAAGTTAAGGAAGCCCGATCTGAAGGTGATGAAAACCATGAAGACTTAGAAAAAGCACAGCATGATTTTGTAGAGTTTAAAAGAAAACAACTGGAACAGTTGAATATTTTGGAAAAAGATTTGGTTCAAGAAATGGATCGCCTAGAAAAGGAAATAGCAGATGAAAAAAGAGCTCTGGAACACTTGAAATTAGCACATGAAGAACATTTAAATCTCAAGAGAGATGATGACAGCTTTGTGGATGCCATACTCAAGGGTGAAGAAGTTGACAAGATAAAGCCAGTGGAGTACAGGCTTCAATCTAAAGTACGCCAGCATGAGTACCTGAAGAGCAATCATTTGCCAGCTCTGCTGGAAGAAAAACAAAGAGCTTCTGAAGTCCTTGATAGGGGCTTATTAGGGTTAGATAATACTCTCTATCAAATAGAGAAAGAAATAGAAGAAAAAGAAGAGCAACTTGCCCAGTATAGAGCTAGCACAAATCAGCTGCAGCAGCTTCAAGAAACCTTTGAATTCACAGCCAATGTAGCTCGTCAGGAGGAAAAGGTTCGGAAAAAGGAAAAAGAAATCCTTGAATCAAGGGAAAAGCAGCAGAGAGAGGCGCTCGAGCAAGCTGTTGCTAAGTTAGAAAGGAGGCACTCCGCTTTGCAACGTCGCTCAACAATAGACTTGGAAATTGAAGAGCAGAAACAGAAGCTTGCCACCTTGAACAACAGCTGCAGTGAACAGGCAGGTCTGCAGGCTAGTCTAGAAGCTGAGCAAAAAGCCCTCGAACGAGACCGAGAACGGTAAGTGTTGTGGTAGCTTCCATTTGTTAGAACCTATCCACAAAAAGTGAATCATTTTATACCTTAAATGTTGAGAGAGTGACTTGTTCTGTGTCCCAGTATTGGAGCTTCTTGGTGAGTTTCAAATCGCTTACCCAGAACTTAAACTCCCATTTTCCTTTTCAAAGGATTTTTGCTTGCTCATTAATTTCTGTTGTTTGGGTACTTACCCCATCCCCAGCAGTAGCATATTTGTAGTAGCCATCACAGCATTTAAATTGTTTTACCTGTCTAGAAGGTTCAGCCAACCTTATGTTCTGCTCTTACAAAAATGTCTACTGTCTAAGAGGCTTTGTTTTAATTTTAAAATATTAACGTGTAACATTCTGTGTCTTTATCAGTAACAACCTAGATGTTTGTTCAAGATTGACAGAGTAGCTTGCTGGCTGTCTCTCTCAGCTGATGATACACTGAACACTTCTGGTATTCAGAGTAAGCAGATGTAATGTTTAATTTGTTGTTACTGGTTTCAGGGCTGAATAAAATAGACCAGCCATATCCATGTAATTTTGATGGTGAGGCTTCAGTTCAGCCCTATGTGATGACAAACCCTTTGAGGTACAGAAGCAATGTCATCAGTTACACACATGTTTTCTGGCAGAGTAAAATTCAGCCTAAATATGGAAGGCTCGGAGAAAATTAATTCTCATAGGGAAGGATCTTTCTGTGTGCAAGAAGAGGAAGAAATATTTTATATTTGGCGTGAGCCAAAATCCACTGGGATTAATGCACTTAATACATTCAGTATGGAAAAAAGGGCAGAATTGCCATTTTTAAATGTGTTGTCTGATTTACTAATACTAGAGCTTTAAAACCTGTCATTACTAGTGAAACAATGAAGTGCTTTTTCTTGAGGTAATGTTTGTCGTTTGGTTTTTCAATGTTTAAAAATGGGCTCTTCTTTCAAAAGCCCTCCAAACAGATTAGAAAAAAAACCCTAAATCTAAACTTGATTAGAAAAAACACCTAAAAAAATACTCTTGTCTATAGCCGAATTGAAGAGGTCTTGCATATCCTTTTCCTTCTGAACCGTTACTAGAAGAGAGTAGTTTCTTTCTATACCCTGTGTAGAGGTCACTTTGTCAACACTTAGAGCTACGTTGTGTGGGTTTCAGTTAAGCATTTTCAATACTGATTGATCATTTTGTGCTGGATATTGCCATTATTTTTCATAATTGTCTTGAACATAAAAATCATGTTTTCTGGACTAAGCATCTCACTTGACTAAAGTCAGCTATAAACAACTGGAAGTTCCACATAAATAAACAGCTTAGTTAGCCCTCAAGAGATAGCTGGGTTGTGTGATAAGTGAAAAAAAATACTGTATCAGCTAGAGGTCTGACATTTGGAAAAGATACCAAGGAAGTAAAATGATTGTTGGTTTGCTTTTGCTGGTGTTATTTTGTTTGTTTGTTTGTTTACTTTAAAGTCCTCTTGCACAAGCTAAATAAAACTTTGAAGTCTTTCAGTGAATCACCACAGGGTCTGAACAATTCAACTCAGAATGTTTTTATGGATGTTGAGGCAGAAGAAAACCTTAAGGTACCTGGTAGTGTGTTAAATGCCTTGGGTTAGTGACTGGTCCTGTGTTTGTTTAGGTTTCACAGTACACAATGTCTTGGGTGCTATAGTAAGCATATGAATTGTGTATGTTTCTCACTGTCTATCTAGATACTGTGTGATGATGTCCTCTGGTTTAGATCAGTGTTAACTCTCTGAAAATGTTTTAATGCACTGTTCACTGGACATGCTCTGCGTGTGTGAGTCCCTCATAACTGGAGAAGATATTTTTTCCAGTTTGAATACTTTAGCTCAAATTCTTTCACCTACAGGGGTGACACCCAAAATGATAATCTGAATTTATCTTAAACTGGAATAGTGCATATACATTTTGTCTTTACTGGCAGAGCTTTGTGTCAATAGAATGAACATAAAGCAACTTCAGAGACATGTTTGAGGCAACGGGATGTATCGCTCACAAGTGGCAAGGTGCAGTTTAGTGTACTTACTGGTGGGTGCATCACACGGCTGGATAAGTTTACAGCTATAGGAAGTGATATCTTTTGATAGTAGGATGTTTACAAATCAAGAGACAAGCTTTGTTCCTTTAATGTAATTCTGATTTTTGTGGTGAAATTGATTTTCCATGGATGCAAACACTCTATCAGCCATCTCCCATCCACTTTCCCTCAGGATGCAAGATTGTTTTGCTGCTAATCAAAAGAAACAGATGGCTTCTGGCAGTGCTGCAAAAAGTACTCTAAAAATGAAGTGACAATTCAGCCTGCTTTAGATTCATCATCCCTTTAATTCTCTGCTTTAACCTCCAGGATGGAATAAAGTACTTCAATTTAGATACAGGCAATTGCAGGATAAGTGGCAGAATCCCAACATTGCATAGTTTCTCCTGCTTTTGCA
>JAAGNO010005717.1:79337-104412 GCA_033439905.1 Ceryle rudis | reverse complement strand
TGAAGTGACAATTCAGCCTGCTTTAGATTCATCATCCCTTTAATTCTCTGCTTTAACCTCCAGGATGGAATAAAGTAGTCGTAGCATTGTACTTCAATTTAGATACAGGCAATTGCAGGATAAGTGGCAGAATCCCAACATTGCATAGTTTCTCCTGCTTTTGCAGGAACTTGTCTTCTTTTATTCTTTAATTTTCAAGTAAACCTCTAGAAAAAACAATTACCTTTAGAGTCAAAAGTTGTAGTAGAAATGGGGAAAATGATTACTCTCTTATAAATCTAGTCGTGTGTTACTAATCTAATCTTAGTTACATTACAACTGAAAGTCTGTTCTGCAGATTGCTGTGTTATAATAAGAGTTGAATTTGACCAAGTGATAAATATTGCAAGAAGTGCTTCTTCCTTTATACTAGATGTCTCAGGCATTGTCAGTCAAAAATACAGTATGGAATTTGACATACTATATTCTGTGCATAAGCCTGATGGGTAAGAAATGTAATTGTTAAAGAAAGAGAAGATGTTTTCATTTTCAAAGGTGATTTATTATATATATAAGTACTAGATGTTTTATGTAGATAAATTTAAGAAAAAGTAGATATGGAAGGAATAAGTGAAAAATAAGATTTATATGTATAGTACAAAAATGCAAAGATTTTCTTACAATTTTGCCATATCATTTTTTTTATGTTGTCTTTGGATTAGTGCTGTATTTTAAGTTTTTCATTTTTTTTCCCCCCCTTTTATTCATCTGCGTCCCAGTGGAAGCTAAGGACGAGGGTCATTGATAGAGTTCTGTAATGAGGAAAGTTTACTGAAGTGATCTGAATAGAATGGTTAAGTCTTACGAATAAATGTTTAATGTGCTGAGATACCTTTTCCATTGCAAGTTACTGAAGTTGTTTTATTTAACTTAATACTATTGTGTTGTAATGTGGTTTTGAGCTGTCTCTGTTTTCCTAAATATGCTTAAAGAACAATTATGATTTTTAGATCTTCATAAATAGTAATAGCTACAATCTTACATACATGTATCCTACTGCAAGTACAGTACTTCCCATAAGAACTGTGGGAATCCACTGTAAACCCAAGCAAATGACATCTGAAGATCTCTTTATAGCCTGGACCAGGAAATTCGGCAGCTGAAGCAAAAAATATACGAGGGTGATGGTGCTCAAAAAGGAAATCATGGGACATTGGAAGAGAGACTCTCCAATACCACCTCCCCTACCAGCCCATCAAAGCCACAGCCACCCACTGCTCAGCTAGTTGATGATAGGTAAGTAATATATATTTCTGCAGTGGTTTGCTAGGAACGCCAACAGTAGCTTTACAAAAGAAATATTTTGAAAGATTGTTCTTCCAGGGCTGAATTTTAGTTAAACACTGTAATTGTACTTTAATTTTATTTCTAGGCTAGTCTTTATTTGCTGTATTTTATTTGAAATAACCACCAGCCTAATCTGTTGCTCCTGTGCAATTTGGTTTAGAATAGAGGACTGGGAAACACTAGGCTAAAATGTAGTTAAATTGGTTTTGTGTTTACAGTTACTTGTCTATACGGTCTTGCTTTATATACACTTAAGGCAACAAAATAAATGAAAATGTCTTAAGACTTTTTTTAATAGGGCAGCTGCCTGGTATCACTTAAAAATCTCTTTCTTCTCTGTTCTTTTTTTTTTTTTTTTATTTCCACACTTGTACACGCAGTTGGTAGTATCAACTTTAGGAACATTCCTTCTGAGCAAACCCTTGTTAGCCCGAGTTGCTGATACCATCAAAGTGATAAAAGCAAACTGTTAACTAACTGGAGATGCAACCCCAGCCTTCTATTTCTTCTTCATTGCTCTCACCCTTACTGCCACTTGTATGTAGAGCTGTACCCATAGCAGTAGCTTACCCTGCTTGTGTCTAATTGTGATAACAAATCGTTAACCTTTGTCTGTTAGGTGAAAACTTACTCAAAAGTCCATATTCCTTACGGAGAGATCAGACTGGTGTAGCATTAAGTAAGAGTTGTGCAGTACTTCGGGTTCATAAGCACTTCAAAGAGAGCCCTTCAGCCTATCTTCATTTTTATCTAAAAATATATATATTTGCCCCCCCTACTCTTCTATATATTGAAGGATAAATGCCTTTATTGAACAAGAAGTGCAGAGAAGACTCCAGAATATTCATCATAAAGCTGAGGATAATGATGTTAGCCTGTTCTGGTCTACAGAAAGTGTAAAGGTGAGTAGAGATGGATATAAAATGCTGACCTTCGATGCACCATGTGTAACCACTCATCTAGTTTGTTGTTCAGTAATTTGCCTGTTCTTCTATGTTTACTTAATTTTAATTTACAAAAAAAAAGTAAACGGTGAATCGGGAATAAGAGTTTTAGATTTTAATAGTATTTTTTTTTCCCCAGTGGCTGTTTGATGTTGTATTCCAGCTTTTTCCAGGGAAGGGTGTGTAAATGGCATTAGGAAGCCCGCAGATGAATTTAAAATCTTAATTTTATGTCCATAAAATACTTTCATAAATACTTGTAAACAAATGCTCATTTAAAAACTGGTGATCTCACTAATGCAAAGACTGGATCAATTGACCTCTAAGCCTGTAGTTTAAGAAATAGCCATAAGAAAATAGTTATTTTTGCCTATTAAAAAGAATGTCTCTTACAAGTGCTTTTAAATGAACTTCTACAAGAAAGGCACTCTTTATAATAATCACTTGTACTTTTTTTGTTCTTAGGATAATGAGAGACTTAATAATGGCACTGTTCAACGCAAGCTGAAGTATGAGGTAGGTCATAATTTGTCAGAATGAAATGGTTGTCTTAAATTATGGCATGCCCCATAATTAAATTTCTTAATGTTTAACTGCATAATTAGAATTTTGAATTCACAGTAAGATTAACGGCTAATAGAGACAGCAATGCATTTTTCCAGCTGGAATTAAAGTGATTTTATTTTTTATTTTATTTTTTTTTCCAGATAGGGCATAGCTTTTTCCTTATTTAAAAAGGTGTGGTGGTCTTGTGGATCTTTCTTGTTTTCTCATGATTCTTAACCTGGAACAGTATCCCTTTCCTGATTTTTAGAGGATAAAACCATGTAATGAGGAGAGATTGTCTGACTTCAGAATACCACTTCACATTTTTCACTCGCCATGAGCTACTGTAAGGGTGTCTATAATATTAGCAAGTACCACCATGTAAATTTGCTGATTTCCTGAAGGTTTCATACATGTATTTTTAAACTGAGTCTTACACCCCTGCCACTGTATTTGGGTTTACTAACTTTTGCTTGAAATGTGGTTAATTACTTCTTTTGATGAGTAAATTGTCAATACAATTGACAAATTTGAGGTGTTGCAACACCTCAAATTTGGATTTTATTTTTTTTTTTAACATTTACATTGCTATTTTTAACCTGTGTTAGATTCTCTATGGTATCTTATTTAGTATAGGATTACTTTTTTGTGCAGGTGTGGAAAAACACTCAAAGACTTATACATTTCTCTGTTGCCCCTTGACTGACTTGTGGTTTTTTAGTAAAGCAAGTAATAAACCAAGTGAAATGGATACTGTACAAAGAAAAAGCAGTGGTGTGCTGGGAAGATCAACTATTCCTGAATCAGACCTCAATCGCTTCTCTTGGAGTTTCCCTCTCTAATTTTGAGAGATTGTACAGTGATTGTCCCAATTTTGAATGATTGTACAAACCTAATCAAAATCAATCCTCAATTTAAGTGTTCAAATCGGAAGGTTTTATAAAGACATTTCTATTTTCTTTTGAAATTTTTTAACAGAAAAGTCAACAGTGGCAACCATTTTATGGCTTTCCATTTGTGTCTAAAGATGACAATTGTGCTTCTGAGTTGCACGGAGAAAACACAGGAGTAAGAGATCATAAAAGATACAAGGAAGACGCAGAGATGTGGGATTTATTTTCCAGTTCTGGAAGAATCTTCTCCCCTTTTACATCAGAGAAGGCATTTGAGAATGAAAGGAGTAATTCAGAACAGGAGAGCATTGCTTGTAGTCGTGACATTGAACGTAATTTAATTCACTCTAAAAATATGAATACTTTAAAGAGTAAGAATGTTCTTTATCAGAATGTTTTATCTACTTCTTTACAAAGTCATGACTTAAATAATGTGGCTTATTCACACTGCAAGGTTGAAAATTTCAATCATTTTGATGCTGAAATAATTACTTCTCCAGATTGTGACAGCTCAAGAACTGAACCTGATTGTTCCCACTTGAAACAGCTGTCTCCTGTAGGATCCTTAATGGGTGCTAATGAGCAGGCAGGTTTTAACAGCACATCGTGCCTTCTTTTTTCTCAATCTAATGTGCATTCTGAAACAATAACTTACAAAAAACCCAGACCATTCCACACAGTGCACTCAAGAATCCAAGACCGGTCCAGTAATTCTCAGCTTTCAACACAAAAAGCTTCTGATTTGATTTCTTTTAAGTCAATAGCTTCTTGTTTTGATGTGAGCCCAGAGCATGCCTATGGTTTGGGATATCTTTTTAGTAAGCTTTCTTGCCTTTACAAAAATACCAGCAGTCAGGTGCTCAATGGTACGGTGGTTTCTAAACAAATTAAAGAGTTGGGAAGTTTGTGTGACAGAAGTGAGAGGTGTGCACAAGTGATATCATTAATAAAAAGTCTACCATTTATAAGAAACTTGCAAGTAAATGCACTCTTCAAGTCAGATATGAATCAAGACACATCCCCCTCTACTGATGATGCCAAAGGTCACACAGAAAACGTTCAGCCTGAATCCCCTGCGCAAGAAGCTATCACGATGTGTGTACGCACAGAAATCTTCAATGCCAGTGAGAGAGAGACCTCTGAAGGAGCTGCATGCAGTAAAAATGAAGAGCTGGAAAGCAGTCTTGTGTTAAAACAGAAATTTGTGCATTTTCCTGATATCTTTTTGAAGCTTCAGGTCTCTTCTCTGCAAAAATTGCTGGAATTTTTGACCTGTGCCTTGCCTCAGATTTGTATTAGAATGGAGGAGTTGAAAGGTGTTTATTGGCTCGCTGTTGGCAATTGCAAAAAACCTGATCCAGAACCAGCTTGCTTGCTATTGTTCAGCTCCGTTCTGTATGTTGTTGTTTTGTCAGGGGAACAAGACGTCTGCTGGAGTTCCTTGGCAATATTTCATCAGGTTCCCATCGTTACTGTAAAGGAGGTTCGAGTTGGCTTTGCTGGACAGTGTGTTAATCTTCTGTGTTCTGCTGAAGATGGTTTACTCACAATATTTACCTATGACAAACACTTCACTCAAAGAATTTGCTGTGACATAGTGAGCGTCTTGATTTCTACAATGGATGATGCTTTTGATTTAAATCACCAACTCTTGAAAAATGATTTGATGCAGATTTCACTTGACTGGACATCAGAAGTGAACGACTTAGTTTTTTCAAACGGAGTACGATTGTCGTGTAAATTTAGAACTGAATTGGCTGATCTGGTTTACTTACTCCATGAAAATATGGGAAGTACTGAACTTTCATTAGGTGACATTCATGTAGTACTGTATACCTCAGTGAAAGTACATTGTGCTAAGCAGACTGTGTATAGAGCTCTTGTTCTTACGACGACTCATATAGGTCTCTTAAGGGAAAATAATATCTTTGATCCCGCCTCTAGCTCTCTGGATGCTTCACGCCAGCGATCACAATTTGACAGCCTTCAGTTGCACACTTTGAATGATATCCGATGCGTAGTTTTGCCAGACAAAGAGAATTTCACAAAAATTGAGCTTGTGTTTTCTAGAAAGAGCAAGGTTGGATCTGATTCAGGAATTGCTTTTTCTAAATACTGTGAAGAAGAAAGAAATACTCAATTGACAGGAATCCCATCAATTCTTCAAAGCAGTTTGCATATCCCTTCAGAAATCTGGAAATTAACATTCAGTTCAAATGAAGAAGCCATTTGGCTAATTATGCATCTGACTAGGTGTTGAAATCCAAATACGTACAGATACATTCAAAATAAGAGGCTAATGAATATTGATTTTTTTCCTTTTCTTTTTTTTTTTCTTTTAATCAATGGGCAAAAGTGTCCTTTCAGCCTGGAAGGGAATACTGTAGGGTGAAGGGAATACTGTAGGGTGTGTACACGCATCTGAGCAAAAATCATTATTACTTGACTGCTTGCTTTTTGAGGGTCTCTTATAAGCTGTACATACATTTCCTTGGGAAAGTGAGGAAATTAAATGTTTCTATCTCATGTGGTAGGCGGATCAAAACTCAAATTACAGCTGTGTCTTCCATTTTGGCTGTGTTTTCTGTCTCCCTCCATCGACTATCTGTCTTCATTAATGTCTTCTCCATTCCCCTTAATCTTTCTGAGTATCTTTGGTTTTTCATGCTGCTCATTTGATCGCAATATTTCAAAACATCTGCAATATTTTTAAAAATCTTATCTTCGCTGTTTTCTGTTGATGCTAAAGATGTTTATATTTATTATATTTGCAATTTTGGGAAGAACAGCATTGGCAATTCTATTCTACTTCCGAGTTTTGCATTTAAGGATTATTGCACTTTTGCATTAAAGTTTGTCACAAATGTTAAAGGAGTCGTGTTTTGGCTTAATCTAAGTGCACTGGCTGAGTTACCAGGAATTGATGTATTTGCCCTATCTCTTCCCTCCTGCCCCTTTGCCTAGTGCTGAGAGTGTTGGTTACGTGGAAGTAGAGAAAGAGAACAAGAAAAACGCAGAGAACATCCCGTACTCTTTTTAGCTTCCCCCCCTCGCCACTTTTTCTTTCAGGGAAGCAATGCAAGGCTTTAAGTCATTCCCATTTGTTTTGTCCAAGAGGTTAACTTGTACTCCCCAACAACAGAGTAAGTCTTTACATTTCCTTGGTGTGAGCGTTGAAGGAAAATGTGATGTGAAAAATGAACCTGGCTAAGGAGGGTAAACAGATGTTGGTTGTGCTTTAAGTAGAGTTTTGACCTCCGGTCATGCTACTGTACCCGTGGTAAGAAAAACATTTTGGGGTTTATCAGCTGCGTACGTGTTTCTCATACTGTTGAATGGATAGTTAGCAACTTGGGAATGCTGCTTGATGGATGGTGTAAGACTACCTCTAGAGTTTTCTCCATGTAGTGTACCTGGTCTGACTTTCCTTTTTGTCCAGTTGCTTACTAACGGGGTTGTTGATGCTGTGAGATTACATCTCTTGCAATCTCTTTAATATTATATTCCAAGAAATAATGGAACTATTGAATGTTAGTAAAAGATTTCCTTTAGTTAAGGCTTTCCTTAGCTTAGTACAAGGTTATTCTTTACCTGTTACCATCGTCAGATGTTCAGATAATAATCAAGTTGCTGTCTCTCATCTTTTGTTTCTTGCCTTGTAAAGGGAGCTGAATACCTTTTGAGTCCTGTTGCTTGAATGTGCCATCTGGCTTATTTGAGGAAGATGGTCCTTGGCAGAAAGAACAGTGGTATCTAATCTGAAATTCTAAAATCTGTGAGCATATTGCCAGTAGAGGTGCAATCTTCTACTAGACAGAGTTAGACTTCAGTCTCTCTACAAGTATATTTCCCTTTTGTTCTTATCATATGTTAAGACAGGATGATGTAACTCACGTGGGATTTAAAAAGAAATAAATTGCGTTGGATGGGAAGTTGTGTCTGGAAGGTTGAATGCTGGTGTGGATAGAGAATTGTGGCTTTTTAATCATAATACGACTTCCTGCTACCTTTTTGAAAGTCCAACAATGTGCACAATGTGTCACTTTATTTTGAGGTATAATTTGTGGTTTTAACCAAAAAAGTATATACAAGGATCTCACGGAAAATAGAGCAGAGTAGTTATGAGTTGGAGCATAACCTCGTGTCAGTCTGGTTCAAGAGTGGCTCCCTCATTGATATCACCAAGACAGTTCTTCTGAGCCTTGCTGAAGGTTACCATTGAGTGGCACTATCTGGGAGGACTGTCTTTATCAAGGCTGTTAAAGGACAGCATTTTCTGCAATTAATTCCTTTTCAGATTATACCCTCAAGTAAAATGTCTGTGCATGTTGTGTTCCCGGTAACATGATTTTTCTTCTTTTGTGTTTGTTTTCAAATCTTAACTTGATAAATATTCTGCACTTTTGTGGAAAAAAAAAAATTACTTCCCAGCAATATCTTTTATTCTACTGTAAATTAAACATAACATAATGATCAATGTTTATGAATATCAAAGCATTAGTTAATGTATTAAGGCACATTTTTCACAACACTTTGTATTTAAGATTGTTTTCCTCTCTGACTATTAGCTGGTTTTAATAGCTCTCTGAAATTGACTGCCGATAAGTTACATGTTGACAGAGGTGGCTTTGAGAGTGACTTTATGGTTTTATTGTTGTTTTAAAACAGATTATGTTGTTGTCAAGGCGATGAACTCCTCTTTCCTCCAAGGAAATAATCGCTTGTGTTTGTATGCTTCAGAAATGAGTTTTAGTTGAAAAGCCAGTAACAAGGGGAGAAGTGAAAGAAGGGCAAAATAGAGAGGTTTTTGTTTTGTTTTGGGGTGGGGTTTTTTTGCATAAACAAGGGTCAATAAAAATATTTTTCCATTCAAAACCAAACTTTTTCTATATTTTCACAAAGCAGAGCTTGTGGAAGACACCTTCTAGATGAAGTCAATTTATTGGAACTAAAATTCGCTTTCTATTTTCTTTTTTCAGTACTCTTAATGCTAATGTTTAGGGAAATTACATTGGCATTTATAATTGACTGGTAATGAAATAACAGCTTCCCCTTCTCGATAGCCAAGTGAGGATGCCAAAAAGCTGTCCTTAACAAGCAGCATTCAGAGAGGTGCTTATAAATGAGTTTCAAACTTTTCTCCAGCTCCTACACAACAGTATCACATGTACTGAGAGTCACCAGGAGTTGCTACAGAGAGACCACGTGTCAGTGAGCAGAAGCGTGACCCTCGTTCACATGAGGGGATACTGTTGGTCAAGGCTGAAGAAATTTGACTGAGCAACATGTCTTGTGGTAGTTCCTGAAGGATTGAAAATGAATGTTGAGAATATAATTACAGATCAAGTGATGGATAGCATAACTAAATACAAATATGTAACTTTAAGGTGATAGTTTTTCAGTCTTATTTTGTTATTGTTAACTTTTTCTTTTTCACAGTGCTGTTACTGTTTTAAGTACAAGTTTATTAAGGTTTTCAGATCAAATGTGCTCAACTGAGAAAGCAGAGGACTTCCTAAAGTGCAATTTCTGTACTTACTCACTGTAAATACTTTTTGGACACAGTCCCTGCAAGTCATTAATCTTTTCAGTTGAAAAAAAATATGTGATTTTGGATATAACTGCAGAGTTACAGATTCCACGTGGCTGGTAGTCAGCGGAATGTGCCCTCATTACAAATACCTTTCTGGAGTGTTTTATCCAGACCATGCAAATTTATCCTAGTTAAGTTTTCTGTTAATTTGATACAATTTAAAGAAAATAGTAGGAAACTGCTCTGGCAGCGGATTGCTCTGTTATCTACACCTTATTTAATAATAAAATGAGTTTGGATTTTTAAAGTCTAAGAGCTTTCTGAATTGCCTTTGTCCCCTGCAGCTTTGCATGATACTGTAAACAGGTGTGTTACGTAAAGATAAAGGCATAAAAAATTATGGCTGACTGTGAAAGCTTGATTCATACATTTTTCTTTTTTAAATATGGTTAATACAAAGTCTTCTGCTTTCCCTTGTTTTTGATATCTAAGCTGAAAATGCCTTTTCAAAGAAAAGACACTTCACCATATCTTTCTTTTTTTTTTTTTACAATGCTAGGGCTTGCTTAGAAAAGGAGATCTGCTTTGTTTTCAAATAATTCCTTCAGTTTAGAAATAATTTCTGCCTCCTCCATGCTCTCCTTCCCTGCTCTTCTGGCCAAGAACATTTTTCTCATTTTTAGTGAAGTTCTTTTCTTTTTTTCCTTATGTAGTGATTTTGGTTTTCCTTTGTTCTTCCTATTTGGTATGCACATGAAAGCGGATGGCGTGTCGTTCACTGGGAGCAAATCCGGATGATCTAAAGGACCCAATTAAAATTAGTATTCCACGCTATGTCCTGTGTGGGCAGGGAAAGGATGAACACTATGAGTTTGAAATAAAGGTAAGTGCGTCGCAGTTGCTTCTCCTTAATGTTTGGGGTCTCTGTAGTCATGTAATTTTCATTTCTACTTCAATAGTATCATAGTAACAATAATACTATAAAAATGCCTTTTGTTTAAAACCAAATAGTTCCTCGTTTGCACTTTCCAACAGTCAAGTGTTCACTGTGAAAGAATCACAAATAGCAAAGATAGAAAGGGCAGCTGGAAACACACCTGAGAATCTGCAGGTTTCAGAAATCACCTCACTAACCCCCAGGAAGTGCAGTTTTTGTTCCACTAAGTGCGATTTTTGGTTCTCTTTCTGTTGTCTAAGTTGCCTCGGTACTGTTCAGTGAGAAGCTGTGAGAAGGCAGGCATGGTACAGGGCACAATAAAGACAGGTATTTTCCAAGTGGATCGATTGTACACGGGAGGTTGATGGTCAGACCCTTGGGGTGAGCAATTTCAGATCCAATACCAAATAATTCTATTGAAAGCGTTGTAGAGATGAGTATGAAATGCATGTTGGTTATAGGAAAGCCTTTTATTGAGATGCAAGTGTCAGGGATAGAAAATTAGACTTGAAATATTTACCTGTAGTAGTGAAAGCACAATTAAAGGATTTTGCACATATCCACAGCAAAGGTTTGATTCCTTTCGGTCTCTCTTTGTTGTTCTCATTTTTCCCACCCTGTGTTTCCAAGGTCTTGCTTATCCAAACTATTACTTCCATTCCGGTGGCTTCCTCAGATGATCTTCTGTGCAGGAACGCTGGAAAAATTGCATATTCATTGTGTTTCCTCTGGTGCTAAGCCAGTGTCTTTTCAAAGCAAGATGTGAAGTTAATTGGAAATGTGCTCTCGGTGCATGTGGACATGTAGCATAACTGATGTACATGGCATCAGAGACAAAACTGGCAGCCTTCTTCACAGAATGTACTGCCAGATGCTTCATTAGATGATATAAGTTGGAGTGACCTGCTGTCACGGCGTGCAGGATCATATTTGAACTATGCGCGCATTCCCTTTCACAAAGGCTTATAGTAAATGGGCAATCTTAGCTCTGTTTGTGCTAATTAAATGTTCATCTTGAAACATACTGCACACTTCGTGGATGGAATACTTCCTTTTGCCTTTTGAACTTTGATTTTCCTGAGGCCAGCGAAAGCCTGGCGCTGTAGAGACGCTGAGAGAAGAGTAAGCGCAGACAAAACTTCCCCGAGGACTGTTTAGCTGCCAGCTGTGTTCAGTACATAGGTAATGGTTAGTGAAGAGAAATACAGTAAAAAGGAATATTCTCTTTTTAGGAAGTTTGTGGATTTATTTTCCAAATGTTCTCTCTTCATCCCTAAAACCCACTTAATCAGCTGCAAGATCTTATGATAAAGGGACAGTTCAAGAGTATGTGCAGGAAGACTTGGACTTACCTGGAAGGAAATGTAATCAAAGAAAAATGTTGGAAAGGGGTGGGATTCGTAATCAGGGAAGATCAGGAGAGATCCAAATGCATATGAAACTTGTACCATCTTTTCTCTCTCTCCTGCACCATCTCTAGGTTGCCTTTAGAAGAAACTGCTGCTTAAATAGCTGCTTTGATAAAGTTCACAGAAAAGAAGTGGATGACACACGGGATAGGGAATGGTCTGTTACTTTAATACCTGCATTCTATTGTTGTCAGCTTCCTTAAAGCACTAATCAAAGCTCCTATGGACCTTAGTTTGGCTAAGTCATTGCCTTCCACAAATCGATCAACTGTTGGTGCTTTTTCCTTTGCTTCCAGGTCTCTGTATGTCCCAGTGGGCTGCTTTTGCTGTGGTCAGGATTTGGCTCTGCGCTATAATCCACAGACCTTCCACAAACTGTTCTATTTTAAACCTTTTCCCTGCAGAGCTCTCAGCTCTTCTTTGATCTGTATTAATCTCCAGGTGCTGCTGCGGTTATTTTATGGGAAATCGTAATACACGGAATAGGGCTTATTTTGCCTTAAAAAAAAAATTAAAAATCACAAAGGTAGGAAGATGGGGCAGGGAGGAGAGAACATGTACCTGTTTATTTCATCCCTTCTTGATGGGTCTGGATACAACACCAGTTGTTGAAGTAACTCCTGATTTCAGCCTTACTTTGCTCAAGTTTATTTTCAGGAGATGGCATATCAGAGTATTTGTCAGTCTTGGGGATGGGCTGAGGTGGTGTTATTCTCATTTTATTTGCTAGCTTTCACATAAGCTTTCTTGACCAATGTTCCACTTGCTCTTGTGAAAAAGGGTAGCTGACCCATTCACGTGTAACAAATACCTTAAAATCTGACAAAGGGACAAGGGATGATAACTGTAAACCTTGGAATTCTGGGTATCTCAGAAGTATTTTCTTCAGCAGATATTTCTAGTCATTGTATTCCTACTTAAGTCCTGGCATATTGCTGTATAGAGGAACAAATATAACCAATATCTCTATTCATCAAATATATATATATCTATTTTTGTGACATGCAGTAATAAAGATTGTCCTTTATATGCCAAAAGAGAAAGAGTGAGTTGCACTTTTCTTCGCAGCTTCAAAGTCAGTCCATAAGTCTTTCAACGCTTACATACCATCCAAAAATATTTTCTTTTAGTGCAGCTTCAGCATCTTGTCCATCTAGACATATATAACACTTGTGAACGAGCCAGTAAGATGGCCTGTCCACTCAGGTTCTTCCACTGCTACAGATCTTACTTTAAGCCACTGAGCGAGTCCCACGAGGATGCGTTAGAGAGAATTCAGAGTAGAAACATATGCATACTTCATTGGAGTTAAGGTACCACCGTCTCCTTTTGCAGCAACAGATGTCACGGAGCTGTTTATGCCAGTCTACTATGAAGTATTCAGTCTGAATATACACATTTCCAAGAAAACCCTTGTATTTGAGTGACAGTTTTCTCTGTTATCTTTAAAGACACCATGAAACAGTAGTGACCTAATCAGATCGAAACATATTTATGTTAGAACTGAATTAGAAAACTAAAATACCAGAAAACTATTCTTGTATTCTACCTTTCCTTTCATGCTATTGTGATATGCAGGATATTCAGCCAAGGCTTGGTTGTTGGCATCTGTTCCAGACAGTGCCTGTGGTCGCAGGATGGCAGCAGGAGCAGTGAGGTGGCAGGGAAAGGGGAACTCCAGCTCTCCTAAAGGCACACAGGGTCTCCCAAGAGCAGGACATGGAAACAAAGCCTGGAATCAGACACAGCCCTGCAAGGGGATCCTCTGACAAGAGGGAACGTTGTAGAGAAGCCTTCTCATTTTGTATTCAGCTTTCTCCCATTGTTCTGAGTTTGCTCATTTTATTTATCTTGTTTGGAGTTCTTTCAAAACTGGCTTTTTCTTGTGTTTTGAAGTCTTTCAGTCTTCTCTGATAAGTTTTGTATAGAAGATCCAGGCAGGTGGACCCCAAAACGGTGCTTTTCTCCAGGTCCAGTCACAGTTCTATTCAGCCAAATGCTGTGGTGGGTCTACTGAAAATGTACATGCTTCCTAGCCTAGGTTTCTTTCCAAGCTCGCTGAACTGTTGCAGAATTGGAGTAAAGCAGAAGCAGTGCTCACTGATAAATAGCTCTTAAGAAAATGATGCATGCCCCATATCTACCTAAACGAGGAAAAAAAAGGCAGCCCAATCTTCCCTCAACTATCAGATTAATGCCCTCAATAATAAATAATAATAATAAAAAAGAAGGTTTCAGGAAATTCTTAGGCAACATTTAGCTTTTCAGATGCTATACTCCTAAGACAGTGTGAGGAACAGTTTCAACGAGGTCAGTTTGGAGAAATATGAATTTTCACAATGACTGTAGTCAGTTTAACCAGACCAGGTAAGTTAAGTGGACATTTTCTGTTCTTTCTACTTGCTTCAGAATCAGGTGGAATATAATTTATTTTTTTTTTAAAGTTCTATTTGTATGGGGCAGAAGGGGAACAAATTCTGTGACGTGCTTTACAGTGGAATCAATTGAAAATGTCCATTAGGTTATTTTCTTGGTGATCATGAGAAAAAAATATGAGGAGATGGGATATCGTATCTGTTCAAATTTATAGGTTTTATGTAGGAAATGCTCTGCTTGAGTGAAGAAAAAACAACCCAAGACAAAAACCAGCCCACAGCTGAGGCAAGATTTACTCAACCATCTTTCTTTGTAATTAGGAAAATATTTTTAACTACTGTATTAGCAAATAGCAATTAAAAGTAAAGGGCTTTACAAATATGCTCTACTTGTTATTATCCAAAAGATCTGCACATGTCCCTGTCCCATACTTACAGAGTGTGTAACTTGTCACACAGCTCTTTCGAATGGGGGAAAAATATCCCAGCCCAAAGTGGTCGGATCAGCTGCAGGAGTAAATAATCCCTGTTCTAGAAATGCTGGTGCTATGCCAGGCACGCTGTAATTTTCCTCTTTATACAAGTGGAGTTTGATCCTGTCTGTCCTAATAACATTACAGCTGAGCTTTGGGGACTGCTTAAGGTTTTGTTTAGCTCCAAAATTCCTTTTCCAATAATATCAGCAGTAATAAGAATAAAATTTTGCAATGCATTATCTGCTAGTCTCATTACAAGAATTAGGAAAGTAAACAAGGAAGGTGACAGGGAACAAGTCAGATCAAGCTGAGCCACCAGAGAATGCTCTAGAGAAAATCCCTCCATTCTCAGGCAGCACAGATACACGGCTTTGCTATTTTCTTTCCTGTCGGTCTCTTAACAAGTTGTTCATTACCCTTTGTAGAATCAAGCTAATAAATAATTGGCTGCAGGCAATTTGATTTGGTTAAGTTTGGTAGCACCCCATCACTTAGACAGCTGTCAGATGCACAGCCAACAGCATCACTGGCAAGCTGACATAGATGCTCTTCCCCGGGCTGTGTAGCTGGAAGAATCCCTGATGCTTTGTGCGAGGTTGCTGCCCTAAAGGCAGGCTTCTGTGAAAACCCTTGGCAGGGGGGGAAGAGGTCACTTTTGAATAAAGATCATAAGTTATCACAGCAAAATTTCACAACTCAGAAAGATTTAAATATAATATTAAAGCAAAAAGCAAGCGGGAATGAGTAGCATCTATTTTATGATTGTCTATTGCACCTGAACATTGAAATCACAAAGCCTTTTAATTATTCGCAACAAACCAGTTAATTGGTTAATCGAGATCAATGTAACCTGTATATTCCTAAATAGTTTTTTTTTTTTAGTGAAACCCACCTATGCATGTTAAATCCAGTCACCTGATTTGTCAAGTTTGAGACACCATAAACAATCTATTGAGAGAACAGAGTCCATCTTGCAGGCGTCCTAGTAGCAGTCAAGCTTACTGGTGACAGGAAAGATGAATATCATCAGAATTAATAAAGTGTGGATCAGGGATGAGTTTGTTATGAGCATGGGGGAACGGTTGTCAACAACTGTTGTAATTCTGTTGATTTTAATGAAATTTCCTGTATAAATGGAATGGTCATCAACGTACCGATGACACAAAGAACATTTTAAAGGAATATCTAATAATAAAAACATATGGGTTTCAGGGAACTAGGAATTGACAGTTTTCTTCTCATAACCTTGTACATGGCATGGTTTTTAGTGTTGTACACTGGGTGTTTTCATTTGTTTTGTTTTGGTTTTTTTTTATATTGTCTGATGTAGATGACAGTCCTGGATGAAACATGGACAGTGTTCAGGCGGTACAGTCGTTTTCGGGAAATGCATAGAACATTAAAACTGAAGTACCCAGAGGTAAGTTTGGGGAAAACTTCTTTTGCAGAAAAGGGTGGAGGTAGAGACTTCAAAAATAAGGGGTTTTGGAAGATGTTTACTCAAAAAGGGAGTTGATTTGAGACAGCCAACATGGCTTCACCAAGGAGTGATTTGATGGAGTGATTACATCAGTGGATAAGGGAAGAGCTGTCATCTCTGTGGACTTCTTTAAAGCCTTTGACATGGTCTCCCACAACATCCTTCTCTCTAAATTGAAGAGGTATGGATTTGATGGGTGGACTGTTCAGTAGATAAAGAATTGGTTGGGTGGTCATATCCAGAGGGTAGCAATCAACAGCTCAATGTCCAGATGGAGATCTGTGGTAAGTGGAGTCCCTTCAGGGGTCTCTACTGAGACCAGTACTGTTTAACGTCTTCATCAGTGACATAGACAGTGGGATCAAGTGCACCCTCAACAAGTTTGCAGAAGACACCAAGCTGAGTGGTGTCATTAGCATGTCTGATGGATTAGATGCCATCCAGAATGACCTGAACAAGATTGAGATGTGAACTTCATGAGGTTTAACAAGGCCAAGTGCAAGGTCCTGAACTTGAGTCAAAGCAGTCTTGATACAGTCAGTACAAGCCGGGGTGGTGAAGGCATTGAGAGGAGCCCTGCCGAGAAGGACTTGGGGATACTGGTGGATGAAAAGACGAATGTGGGCCAACAAAGTGTGCTCACAGCCCAGAAGGCAACTGTATCCTGGACTGCATTAAGTTGTAGCCAGCAGGTCAAGGAAGGTGATTCAGCTCTGGTGAGACCCTACCTGGAGTAGTGTGTCCAGCTCCAGAGTCCTCAGCACAAGGACATGGATCTGTTGGAGCGGGTCCAGAGGAGGGCCATAAAAATGCTGAGAGGGCTGGAACACCTCTCCTTTGGAGAAAGGCTGAGAGAGTTGGGGTTGTTCATCCTGGAGAAGAGAAAGCTCCAGGGAGACCTTATTGCAGCATTTCAGTATTTAAAGGGGGCCTGTAAGAATGACAGGGACAATCTTTTTAGCAGGGCCTGCTGCAGTATGACAAGGTGTTACGGTTTTAAACTGAAGAGGATAGATTTAGACTTGCATACAAGAAAGGAACTTTTTCCAGTGAGGCTCGTGAAACATTGGCCCAGGTTGCCCAGCGAGGTGGTAGATCCCCCATCCCTGGAAACATTCAAGGTCAGGTTGGGCAGGGCTCTGAGCAGCCTGATCTAGTTAAAGATGTCCTTGCTCACTGCATGGGTGGTTGGACTAGATGACCTTTCAAGGTCCCTTCCCACCCAAACCATTCTATGATTCCTCTCAGCAGTATGCTTCTAGGAAGATTGGCAAACCCTTCAGCATTTTAAATTCTCCAAAGCTTCTAGACACAGGATGGGTGTTGCAGTGAATATGTGACTCCGTGTGTTGCCTCTAGCTGTTAGTTCCCTTTACTGCTTACTGGCGGCGTTCCCTGGAGGTTGCTGGTTTGTACGCTGCAAGATGCTTGCAGTCAGATCATGTCATCCTGACAACTCCTCATTTAAAAGAGTGTTGTTCTGCAGATAGCCTTTTGTAATAGTGGCTTCCAGGTTTCTGCAAAATGGAAAATTGATCTTTCTGACCACCTCGGAGACTCTGGGTATTCAGCATATGAGGAGCTCTGCCTGACAGAGCTTTAGTTCTTTGGCAAATGTTTGTAAAATTACAGTTCTTGGTTTCCACATCTAACTTTTTATTATTAACATTTTGCTTCCTTTCTACATGTTCCCTTGGATATGAGAAGAAATGTATCATTCAGGCAATGGAAGTGATGCTCATTTGAGAGTTAGCATAAGTAAAGAAACCTGGGCCGTATATTTGTGAGCAGTATATTGAAAAACATATTAATATGTTCAGGAAAGAGAGAGAGATGCAATTATGTGCAAATGCTTTCTTATTCTTCACCAATGTGTTCTTCAAGCTAAAAAGTGATTTAGCATAGAAGGACCTTGAGTTTTAAAGAGTAAACATATGTAGATCTGTGTTTCGTGGAGATTATGGGACTTCAGATCATTCCCATTCCAAAACAGTATGAAAATCAGAAATTAAAACTACCGAAATATGTAAGGAAAAGTGTGGGTTTGTTTTGGTGGGTTTTTTTGTTTGTTTGTTTTGGTGTTTTTTTTTTAATTAAAGAAAGAGAAAACTAGGCCATCTTTTCTGATTGTCAGAAAATCTTTAAAGGTAAAAATGAGTTTTGAATGGAAAATTGAAATGTTCTTTTTCTGCAAATGCTTTAAAATATATTATTTGTGAATGAACCTCAGGATTATATTTTTGATTTTAATGAATTGCCATTTCCTCTTGGATGTTAGAGTTAGTCTGACAACAGTAATATCCTAATTGCATCTTACTCTTCAAAAAACCCCAGCAGATAGGCAGTCATCCCCTGAAAGAGACAAGAGCCACCCGAATCCCTCTGCAGACTGATCTTCTGCATTTAGGAAAATGTGTTTGAGGAGTCTTTTTCAGGTTTTGTTATCAGTCCTGACAATACATCGAGGAACAATTGAATTTGGCTTTTGCAGTTGTGTCAGAGGGATATCAACTTCAATCTTTTATGTAGTAATGAGATTCAGGAGGAATCTGATGTTCTTAAAGGCACTATTAAAATGTCCTGTGAGCTGCAGCATATTAATGTCACCTTTTTGAGTCAAGTTTTTGTAAATTGGAATTCAAATTTAGGCTTTTTGCGTGTGTGTGTGCTGTGGGAAGGAGTGGAGGGGTTTGTTTTCTTCTGTTTGTTTTGAAGAGAACAAAGGAATGGTATTACTAGAGCAAAAATCAAGTCCAGCATCCAAGAACATACAACTGAGAAAAAAAATCTCAGCCTAGAAAAAAAAAAAGCATAGTTTTTTTCATGTTGGAGTCTTCCCAGCTGAAGCTGGTTTTGTTGCAATTGATAGTTTATGATTAATATTTTTCCTGTAGATTTTATCTCTATTTTCTCTTCTCTGTACCACTCACTTTGCAGGTGTCTTATACAGGCAATTTTCTTTTACTTGTTCCCTCTGTTTGTGGTCAAGTTGGCAAGGTCAATACGTTCTCTGGTTTACTGTGCCAGTTTGCTTCTTACTGACACTTCCGTGTTGCCATATGTCTGTGTCTTAGATAAACTGATTGAGATTCACATCCAGGACATTAACAGAATTCCTGGTTTAACGATGGAGATGAATACATTTCTAATTTGTGCATAGGAACTGCATTACAATCTGTTTTCTTAAGTTTTCTGTTCCCTTCTCACCAAATTTTATAATTCAGGGCAAATAGCAAGTCTTAGAAGCTTGCCAGTGTAACTTTCCCTAAAATATGCTACTCTTTGAAGAACCATAGTAATCTGGTTTGGCTTCTAATATACTTGAAAGAAATATTCAGTCATATTACTTTCTGTAGCAATAGATCTATAGCTTTAGTAGTATCTTCTTCAGCCTTTATTGAGCCTCCACTTCACAACCTGCATGAAATGATCAGTGAGGTTCAAGCATGTGTATCTTTGCTAAATACAAAGAACACTGAAGTTCAGGAGAAGCAAGGTAAGTATTGAATCATGTCATCTACTGCTTTTAGGTAGGTACTGTCACTTAAGTACCTGCTTTGGAAATGCTTGCGGCACTGATGTTGTCGTCTCTTTTACATAGTACAGACTGTTGTGTTGTGTCCACTCCTGCTTTGAGACACGGGGCACTGCAAGGAAATGGTACATTTGTGGGCAGAAGAAGCCTAGCTAATGCACAGTTGGTTTCTTCCGCTCATCAGCACTTCTACAAACTACTGCATCCTGGTTGATAGGAGGGCACAAGCACATTTCAATGGATGAAACTCATAATATTGTGAGCTATAAATAGAGATTTGGCGGTTTTCTTAGAAGGAATTTTGTTATCAATGTTACATATGTGAATAATTGATGGCTTCCCATATTTTTACCTTTATTTAAAGTAACCTTGATTTATGGTAATTTTGGATTTGGTTTGCAGCATGAGAAGGAGTTCAGTTTGTTTGGTAAATTGAAAATCATCTATCTGCTCCTGCTCATCTGTCATCGACCTAATTCGGGATTCACCATCATGCTAAAATGCATTTTAATACTAAACTTGGCAAAGTTATGTCTTTAGTTACTATATATTTTTCCAAAGGAACTTGATCCTTAAAAGCAATGTTATCAGAATCCATCAGAGTTAAATTTTATTTTGCATAGTTCACCTTCCAACTCTAAATTAATATTTATAATGAACAGTAAAAATACTGTGGACGTGTTTAATGTATGAGTGTCTTGCTTTTAGAAGTGAACTTTACAGCTCATTAGTTGCTCACCTCTGAGTTACTACATCAGTATTTTAATAATTTGCTGATTTTGCATTTTGTGTTGCTGCCATTGAATTCCCAAAGGAATGTATTGGCAAACTGATTTATTAGGAAGGTTTAAAAAAAGAGAAAAAGAAAATGTTTCTCTTTTAGAAGCAGAAACTATCTCATGTCTTCCAGTCTTACAATATACCATATATTTTTATATACCTGCACATTTCTTCTAATGTAATTAAGTGGCTGCTGACAAGTGGATATCTACTTGAAATGTGTCACATGCAAATTTTAAAAGACTGAAGAAGCTGCAGCAGGGTGAGATAGTGCCTTTTATTTTTCTTTTTAGGTCTGCATGATTGTCAGTTACCCAGCTTCAGCTTTCTTACGCTGCTAGATTGTTAATGACTGTCTTATTAATTTTGGAATTTTAATTGAGACCATACTTGGCTTTCAGCTGCCGTAGTCTCTGTAATGAATATACTTTTTGTTTGTTATTATTCAGAAACCGGAGCACATGGGCTTTTTAAGGGAGAAAGAGAGAACTTTCAGAGTAGGATGCTTTTTTTTTTTTTTTTCCCTTCCTCCTTCATCTTTTATTCTCAGTTCATGGTTTTGAAATATTACTGGCGTGCTGGTTTCAGCAGAAATCCTTCTCTTCCCGATCCCCATCTTACTGTGAGGGAAAACACTCTCCCAGCTCTTCTGCTGCAGCAAGTTCAAGTAATGCACTGTTGGGATGGCCCGTGCTCCCTCCTTCTTGTCTCTTCCCTCTTCCAATGGAGAGCAGAGGAACAATTCCCTGCCCAAATCCTTGCTTTATGACATCCCTTCTTCATACGGGAATCCTTAATTACCTCTTGCATCCAGGCATATAAGCCAGGTTTTGTGGGGCTTTCTCTGTAGGCTCTGCTTATGGAGATCCCTGTCAATCTTTTTGAAACTTCTTCCACGTGCTTAAAAATCTATACAAGGGAAGCTCCTGCTGCTGAGGTGTTTTTATTACTAGTAGTGATTCTTGACTTAAAATATTAGTAAATCCATGGAGACCTGCCAAAGAGAAGCTAAAAGGTACACTTGCATTTATAGATTCATTCACGGAGATAAAGACATTATCTATGTAGGCAGATTTCTGCAGTATTGCCAAAGCGACTTCTAGATGATTCAACAGAATGTAATAATTTGGTTATTGGTATTTGAAGTATGGAGTTCTGTATATAAATATATATATTTGTATCTTTCACAGGCTAATGCACAAAAGGACTGCTTATAATTTTTAAAGAATTTTAGGTTGAAATTGAGCCAGCTTCTCCTTCCGCTTGCCTGGTTTTTGTCATCTTGCACAACTGAATGTATGCAGAATATCCATATCTGGAACATCTAAGTAACCTTAAACCTTCAAAGTTACCAGATGAGCTGCCTCTACCCATCTGCCAGGGAAGACATTACACATCACCCACCAGGGAAATGCGTGCACGATAGATTGCAATAACACATCAATATCGTGAATCTTGGAGGCTAGGACTAGAGACTGTCACTTGCATGACAGAGTTTTTCAGGTGCATTAAGTATTGGACAGTAAAGATTGTATTTTATAACTTTCTGGTTTCCCTTTTTTCTTTTCTTTTCTTTTTTTTTTTTTTTTTTTTTTTTTGCCTTAATACAGTGTTCTGGAGGAAAGTCTCTCATCAATAGTGTCAATAAGAGTTATATATTCTTTCTTTTTATTTCGGAATTTCCTCTGCTTACCAGAAATCTCCTTGTTTGACCTTGTTTGAGTATCATTTTGTTTGAGTCACCTCAAGGCATTTGTCAACTGGAGGAGTTAACAGACTGCTCTTTGCTTTGCATACCTGTAAGAATTGCAGGAAACTCTAAGAGTAGAAAATGATTCTCAGTTTTTTCAGAAATTGTAGGTGAGTGGTTTTGAAAATATATCAAATTCAAAACATTTATTGCAAGCTTATTTCAAAAATATTTTTAAATATTTCACGTTTTTCAAAACTCATTAGTCATCTGTCCATTTTTTACTGGGACTGTTTTCCATCTCAGAGAAGAGACAGGGGTTTTTTCTATTAGTGAAGCCAGTTCCTGCTTGATCCGTCCATGCTGCCCAACATATATATAGAGAGATACATTTGCTATTAAAAAAGAACAGACACCCAATTTTTTAATCCTTTCTTAAGTTCTTTTTAGACTCTTTTCTAGTACTAATTGTTTAGGAGTGAGGAGCTCTGTAGTGATGAACAAAGAGGCATGAACTGTTCAGGTAACCGCCGCTGACTCATCTCACTGTCCTTTCCTTTTGCTTCCATATTCCTCTTTTGGGTGACTACCAGGGAAGGCTCTTCATTTTCTGAGTTGTCCTTACATCTGGTGCTCTTAATAAGTAAGAAGTGGAAGAAATCTTTGACACGACGTAATGGTGGCAGGTAATGGTGAGGGGATGAGTTTGAGGTCAAGGCATTAATTTTTAGGAGAGCATACTTGGATTCTGGAAGAGATTCCCTCCAGGATCACTGACAGAGAACTGCAATTTTTGACTAACTTTTAAGAAATGGTTGGTGGGAGTTTGGACTTTTAGCCTGTGCCACCCCACCCCCTCTCTCCCTCCCCCCATAGTCTCAAGGATAATTGGGCAATTTCTGTGTATTTGTGTAATTATTAAATTATTTTTAGAAGTTTTATCAGACGTGATGAGTTCTCCCTCCTAAGGAAGAATACAAAATGAAAATGAAACCTAGGAACAGTGTGATAAGGCAGCAGACTTGTGCAGAGCACTTAAGGCAGCATTTCATCTGGGATCTTGGAGGTCTGGCTGCTCCAATTCTTTTTTGTAACTGTGCAGCTGTAGCATTTCATTAAATGTAAAATTTATGTTAATCTCCTGGGATTACTTTGAAAGGGAAAAAGATGAGAAAGCAATAACTTTGAGATACTTGGCTTGCAGGGCTGGTGAGCCAGTTGCCATGTAAATAGTGAGATCCTGGAGCTTAGGAGCTGCTTTGGCAGTAGGAGTCAAAAGCTTGTTGCGTCAGAGCTGGCTGCCTTGAAGCTCTGCTGTTTTTACTACAGGGTTTTCTTATTTACTGGCATCCTAACTGTAAGATTTAGGTAGTATACTCACATTGAATGTAAAATTCTGGGCATTTGGACGCTTCTAGTGTTCAGTCGTAAGTAGTGTAAAGCACTATAGCTGAAAATAACTTTAACTAAAAAACTTCTAAGATGGTATTTAAAATGAATTTGTTCTGAAACCCACAATGCTTCTGATAAAGCCTAGATCCTGTGGTGACCAAAGTTGCAATCTGTTCACAAGTTCAATGATTGTTGAGACTGATGGTTAGAAACTCTCGTGACCAAGAAGCAGTTCAACGTCACAGGTTACGTGTACTGGAGACACCAGTGTGTAGCACATAGTAATGAATGTGATGCTACAAATCTTGCTACAAGTGCTGTCTCATTATTTTAGAAAGTTCAAGTTTGTTTGGATTCTTAATTCAGGTTCTTTCACCCTCTAAGAACACCACGACACTTAGTGAGCACAGTCTTTGATAATTTCTGTATCTGAAAATTTGATCCAGTTAAGAAATAAACTTGTTGATGTGTTCTGCCTGGATGGGAAGGATGTTTCTGGATATTAACTGGCAATTTTGGCTCTATTTTAAATAATCAAGAATATATGTACTGTAGATTTGGTTTTATACAATGGTAAAAATGTTATAGGAGTAACAAATTTAATATGGCAACCTCTGGACTAACATCAAGATGCATAACCAGTTTAAAAGCTTTTTCTAGAAACTGTATATTTGGACACAGATTAAAATAAAAATTGTTTGCAACGCTGATATGCTTGTAAATAGCAAGTGCCATGATGTGTATCAAAAGAATACTTCTGGCAGAATTATAAGCGTATAGAAAAACATGAGAAAATAGTTCTTGGAACATAAATCCTAACCTAATGGCAGACCTTAAATTTTACTTTCTCACCTGGAACTCTGCTAACCTTAGTAATGTATCTTTCCAGAAATATTGAACAAAAAATAAAATAGAAATTTTTAGAATACATTTCTGTGTGTAAACCTTATAATGCTATCATACAAGTATGTGATTATAGCATTCACCTTTATTCAGTACAAATGACAGTAATTATGGAATAGATAACTTTAACATTCGTATTCTTGTCACCTGTAACAGCCAGGAAGTACATACACGGGAAACGTATTTTGTCACATACACGTTTCCAGTTCCCATTCCTAATTCATTCTGTTCAGAGCATTCTGAACACCTGCAGCCTTATATACATAGTACTTCCATATCAACTTTAGGCTGCTGCTAGCTGCAGAAGTGATTTTTAAGAGGGAGGTCCTTCAGTGCTTCATCTGGCCTTTCTTTCTGCAGCATGAAACTTTGGACTGCTGATATTTTTAATAGAAATGTTAGGACTTTACTCGGTGCATCAGTCTACCAACGAGCAGGAGAATTTGTTCCTGTAAGAAAGAGATGAAAACCACTGCTGCTAATCGTATTGTGTAGTTCAGTGCGAGTCTGATTGTGAGGAAGAGTATTTATTCCATGTGGTTCCTCTGAATTCATAGTTGATAACTGGGAATGAAGCATCTCAGACACAGCAAAGCCCTTGGCGTATTTGTAATCTTTACCAGTGGGAAAATGAATTCAGTGTGTGAATTTCTTGTCAAAAACCTGAGTCTGAATGTGTAAGAGCTTTGTGAAAGGCCATGTTTGCAATTAATTTGTGATTATTGTTAATTGGTGCAGCCAAGTTTTCTTGGTTTGGTGCAGGTGATTCTGCAGAAATGGTATCACAGGTATCACAGGGTGTCAGGGGTTGGAAGGGACCTTGGAGATCTTTGAGTCCAACCCCCCTGCCAGAGCA